>CAUYTI010146454.1:0-22788 GCA_963575145.1 Galago senegalensis | reverse complement strand
AGGCTCCGTCTCAAAAAAAAAAAAAAAAAGAGTGAGAAAATTGATATTTAATGGTGTTAATTAACTTTCTCAAAGAAGTGGTGTGTGTTAGAACTGGAGCATTTCTTAAAATCCATGCCAGAGAAGAATCTAGCTTTGACTCAGTTTAGCCAAACCAAGGAGAGTATAATACGTTTTGTTGGTTAGCTTTGAAAAGACTCAAAGTTGTCACTAGAACTATGGATCCTCCTCCCCTCGGCAACCCCAAAGTTTCAATGTGTTTGGGGAGAAAATTTCCAAGTGTTGCCAAACAGCTTTGATTGCTTTTGTCATGTCAACAAGGAGATTACTCTAACGAAACCTGGTGAGTCTGGGACAGTCTGGTGAAGCCTGGGAAATGCAAAAGCTGATTTTTCGCCACATCTGCTCCTCATCTTCCTGGTGAGTCATAGAGCATCACACCTCCAGGCTCAGGCCAACTTGGATTTGGGGAGGTCCCCACTCTTCCAGTTATCTGTTTTTGTTCCCGATTTTCAGTTCTCTCCTCACCTTTCTGGAGATCTGTTCCGGTTGGGTATTTCACCAACATTCTCATGGGAATCAATGAATAGTTGCAGGTACTAGAAAAAGTCGGTTTAAAATTTAATTCCTTTCTTAAGGGAAAGAAAGAACTTTGCTCCAATAAAATCGAGAAATGCTATCCATTCAATTAGTCCTCAGAGATTTATGAGTTAGTAAACTACAAACTGAGAGACTCTCTAGCAAAGTAACTTGTTTAATTTTGGTCCCCCGAATCATTCACTTAGCCAATCCTTTGTCCAGGGATACTTATTTACTAATATCCTGCCAAAGACATACCTTGGAAAGGCTGGAGAACAATGGGCAATGTGCCACCTCCAATGTCCTAGGAACCATGAATCTACAGACAAGCAGTGTGCTTTTATAATTCACTTGTGAAGAGTTGACAGTTTGTTCAGAAATGAACTAAATAAAAGTTTTAGAGGAGACAGAAGACTTCTTAAAAAACGGAAAAACGGTAGATTAAAGGTATCAATTAAACTCTGACCAATCCATAGGTTTTGTGGGTGATAACAGCTTACTGAGTGAACTTTAGAGGCATCAGGGGTAAGTTTACATACCTCCTAAGTCCCCAATTATTAACATCTTTCAAAGATTGGGAAGAAAAGATTTTTGCTCTAATCCATCCTATACCATGTCTCCTATTCTGCCATTTTCCACTTTTTAAAAAATATAAGGTAGGGCAGTGCCTATGGCTCAAAGGAGTAGGGCGCCGGCCCCATATGCCAGAGGTGGTGAGTTCAAACCCAGCCCCAGCCAAAAACTGCAAAAAAAAAAAAAAATTATATATATATATATACACACACACACACACACACATACATATATATATATATATGCATACATATATATATGTATATATAGTAAAATTGTTTTAGGATTTTTAGTTGTAAAAAACTAGAACATGTAGACCCTACTCCATGTACTCATGGAAAATTTGTATTGAAGAAGTAAAAGAACCAAGCATAAACCACTCAGCAATGAATTATTTTAATATTTTGATGTATTTCCCATTATTGTTCTTTAGTTATCTTTCATTGAACAATAACCTATGTCTAAAAGGGTTCTTATTTTCTCTTTTCAAATTATTGATGTAAACCTAAGTTTTATAATGCTATTAAAATCCCTCATAAACCTCTTAACAACTGCATAATATTCAGCTTTGTGTTTGTTTTATGATACATCATTAACTTTCTAAAGTTATAGTTGTTGCAATTTTTTGTTATATATAATGCTTTAATGAACATCTTAATGCCAGAAAGTGTTGTTCTTGTTTTAGGTTGTGCCTAGACTTTGTACATAGGCCACTATAAAAGTTTGGATATGGTTTCTTTGACTCCACCTAGTTTCGTGTTGAAATTTGATTTCCATTGTTGGAGGTGGAGCCTGGTGAGAGGTCATGGAGGCTTAAGCAAGCTGTTCCTGCAGGAGTGATTGAGTTCTCACTCACAGCTGAGTTCTCCCTCTTAGTTGAATAAGTTCTCATTCTTAGTTCCTGAGAGAACTGGTTGTGGAGAAGATCCTGGAACCTCCACCCCTCTCTCTTGCCCGCCCCTCTGTTTGTAATCTATACAGGCTGCTCCCCTTTGCCATGAGTAGAAGCAGCCTGAGTTCCCCATAGAAGCAGATTCTGCTGCTGCGCTTTCTACATAGCCTGCAGAATTGTGAGCCAAATAAGCCTCTTTTCTTTAGAAATTACCAAATCTCATGCATTCCTTTATAGCAACAAAAATGGTGTACAACTGTTTGGTTTTTGTCAGGCTCCTAGACTTTGTACGTAGGTCACTAGAAAATTTTAGAGACAGATTGTGTTAGGGTCTAATTATTTCCCTCCAAAAACACAGTCGACAGCGGCCTTTCAGACTCACCTTGTGCAAGTTTCAACTCACTCAGCTTATTGATGCTGCTGGCAGAGCTTCATTTGTTTCTGTCCTGCGCAGATTTTACGTTTCTTGATTTTTGCATATTTTTAAGTTTTCATAATGACCCACCTACAACTATGGATAAAAAATAGATTAAATCAAATCATATTAAGTATTTTAGTGAGTTGTGGTATATTTACTTATTCAAGGTTACATGTCAAGATTGAGATAGTTCAGTATATTTCTCAATAATTGAACTACCATCTTTCCTAAAGGACCTGTATCCGATGAGAATAATAAAAAAATAACAAATTTTAGTTTAATCTGAGTGAACATAGTCCACTGTAAAAATTCACCTTGACCTTTGGGGCATGGCTTGTTTAGTTAGACACAATGTTCAGTGTCTTATATTTTCTCTCCATTCCCCTCTTCTCTGCAAAATTATTAGATTCTCATATGTGTGGCCTCCTGGTGTTCAGGAGTGGAGAAAAATGAAGGTTTGATTAAGCCTTGTGGTTCCCCACTGTGTCCCTGGATGGTTGGTCTGGCCCAGTACTTAGTCTGGGACCACAGGAATATTTGTTCCACTTAGGTTTTCAGACCCACGTGCCTCCACTCACAGTTGAAGCTACAGTCTCAGTCAGTTGGCTGTTATTGAAGAGTCCCTGCGGCCTCTTCCCTGGGTCTCTGTTGGCCTCCTATAGGCTTAGGCTATTCTCATGCCCTTGATGAGATATGCAGGCACCTCTGGGTGCTGTGAGCATCAAGACCAGGCATGAGGAAGCCAGAAACATCCTCCTAAGCTCAGTTATCCACTTGTCCTCTGTTACTAGCTCCTGCGGCCATTTCTGAGTCATGGGAAGTGGCTGCAGAGGGCGTGTCTCCTTTAAAAAGAGCCATCTCTTCTGTGAAAATGTGCCCAGTACCTATATGCTGAACTCAGAGTGCCATCATCTCTCTCCATACAATGAGGCCTTTGAGGACAATAAGATCCAGTATTCTCATTTCCGGACCTTCTATAGTTTCCCTTCTTTTCCTCACAGCCCACCGGCTCAGATATGATGGATGAAGGACTTTCATTTCCTTTGGCTTATCTTTTATTCTTCTACTCTGAGCGCACAGTGAAACTCTAGGACCAAGTCTATCATTTGGTCCTTTATTCAAAGTGGAGAGAATGAAGCATCTTTTTCTTTTTCTTTGACTAAGTACATTGTCTTGTAATGGAGACAAAAATGCCATTTTGGATCGCAAAGAATGAATGTGAAAGCTTTCTTTCTCTTCTCATTCCTGCTGCAGTAATTCTAATTCTCCTTTACTACCAAGCTGACAGATAGCTTGGATTGATTAGGAAAAAGATAAAATACACAAAACTGAACAAGAGAATATCTCATTATAACACTGGAAAATATTACCATCGTTATAGTCAACCCCTCAATGCTCTCAAGGAATTGTCCTGGCCCCCTAAGCTCCTGCCTTATTTTGTCAACCCATGTTCCAGATGTTGCATGTCTCGTGTGAAGATAAGTAATGTTCCCTCCCTCTGGGTTTTGCTCACGCTAGTTCACCCTAGAATACCCTTGGCTCCTGTCTTCAGCACCATCTCCTCCTGTCTGCCTGGCATTCCACCTGTTTAACTTTACTTAATACTATGATGTAAAACTTAATTGCATTTATAAAAAAATGAATTGTTCTTCTCCTAGAAGTCCCTTGAAGAAAGGGACCACCTCTTATTCATCTGAATATCTTTGATAAATTTTATAAGGATTCACTAAATTTTGCTAAATGAATGAATCAAACAAGTAGAGATTGTGGCAGAAGAGGTACCCTGAATGGTAGATGTCTATAACATTTTTCTGGGTTTTGACATTTTGGGGGCAGTGTCTTGAGTGGCCCCCAAATGATACCACTGATAGCAAAAAAGGCAACAAAAAATGAACGTGCTGCCAAGTACCCACATGCGAATAATCCCTCAGGCCGAGCATGCTCGTGGCTGGGGAGCATGAACTTGCCTGAACCATTTCAGCCCATCTCTAATGGAAATCTAATGGAAATCATAAATTACGGAACCAGGTCCACAGGTGCTGAAATTTACTACTGTGTTGATTGCTGGCAAAGGCTGAAACTGAAGAACAATGCACGATGTGCTACAAAAATGAAATATTTATTACATTCATATTCTCCCTCAAGCTTTTTTTTTCTTGGTGGCAAAATAACAAAGCGCCAGAATTTCAAGACAAACCAATTTGCACTGGCATTTTTAGAAATTTTGTTAAATAATTCTCTTTAATGGTTCAAAGCTTTTTAGCACAGACACAACTTCATGAATTCTAAATAAACCTTAAAGCCAAAGGGAAAAGGGGGAAAATGTTCTATCTCACAAATTAATCTGCACTTTACTCATCACCAGATAGCTATGTACAATTACTTCAGCTTCACCAGTTGCTAACCTCTTAGAGTCAAATTAGTCACTGAGGAATTGAATATATGTGGTTATAGGGTCACCTTATCAAACATATGTGGAGCTGATGTCCTGAAGTATTGCACAAAGAAAGGGATGCCATTTGGCTTGGAATTAGATCTGGAAGGAGACCCTAAAGAAAATCACAGAAAGAAGACATGATGTTGATCCTTGATTGGAGAGTGTAGGATGGGAGGGGTTCATCAGGCGAGGAATGTTATTCCAGTGTGCTTTTCCCCACTACAGGAGCCCAGCCACCACCAGCTGAAGCCAGTGTTGTCTTCTTGGATGAAATTGGACTAACATAGTATTTTGCCAGATGTAGGATCCGGACACTATAGCCACAGAAAGTGATTAAAAATGATATGCCAATGAGACCTTAAGGAAACGATAAATCATAATTCACCCTTCAAAGGTATTTGTAACTCTCTAGAAATCTCAAGAAGGAAGATTCAGTTTGATGCTTTTTCTTTTTCTTTCTTTTTTTTTTAAATAAAACACTCAATTATTTCTCTTTTTTAAACAAACAAGGCCTTAGGCTCAGAGCCTCAGGCACGCCAAAATAGATAACTCGAATTTAGAAACTTTGCTCTGATTGTGCTGCATTTATTTTTTATGGCTACTTCTTTTTCAGTTAAAATAGTAGGAGATCTTTTCCATTGCATTTCATTAATCACACAAATTTTTTAAAAAACATATTGGGGGCAAGACACAATTATAAGAGGGGCTTTATTTAACAAATGCAATCAGTGTAACCTAATTCATTGTATCCTCAATGCATTCCAAACAATAAAAAAAATTTAATTTTTTAAAAATACTCAATGTCACACATATGAGCAAACTGTTAAGTAAATAAGAATGTAGATGGTACTGAGATGGCAACAAATATGACTGAATAATGGGGAAACTGACTTAGTAAATACATCTGTGTCTGCTCTCGGGTAAAGGGCAGCTGGCTGGCCTAAGAAAACGCCACGTAACAGTCTCCAACTTACAAACTAGGAAACACAGCTGGTCAGGTTCTAATTTCCTGAACTGGGTCAGGATGGAAGACGTAATCAGATCCAAAGCTTACACCTCAGACCCAAACTCTCAGTTGAGGGTCAGACTCTTCTAAAGAGCTCAGCCCTACTGTGAACTGGACCTCAGTGAAATTGTTCACAAGCTACAGATGGAAACCACATGGGGAAACAAAAGAATAATAAATCACGTGTTGGGATGCTGATGGCCTTTTTCACCCCTTAGATTATATATAACCATTTGTTAGCATTTTTATAAATATTCTTCCTAAATTATTATGATTATTAATTTCAATTACTTTATTATCAACATTAGTGCACAAATCAAAGAAACTAAAACTTAATGGGTATAGAGCAGAATTATTCTCCAATAGGGCATAAAAGAAAAGCTGAGAATGACTAATCAACAGTTGAAAAATAGCATTCAGGAAATAAAGTCATTTAAGTAAGTATTTAAAATATAAATTATAGAACAATACAAGGTCTTAACACCTGAAAGAGAAGTGTAGAACAACGGGAATATTATCTATCTTCAGGAAGACTCTTAGAATCGTGGAAAATCAGCATCGCTGTTACACCTTGATGGACCTGCAGATTGTAGAGTAGAAAGTTCTGGTGGAAAGTTAGATATGTGCCCTTTTGAAACTAATATTTGAGTAAAAAATGAAACGTACAGGTGGAGTTTTTATATTCCGTGCATATGGTATCCCAAACTAAATGTGGTTATGAAATTGCTTTTTCAAAGGAGTGGTCAATGTTAAAAATGACTTCAAGTTCTGAAAAAATTCTAGATTAAAATAAAAATGAGGCAAATGCCAATACTTTAATTATATTGTCTAAATAATAGATTTTACTAATAACGTATTACTTAATGCTGGAATAAGAAAGATCTCTCGAGAAAAAGAGTTTGACCATTTGAAATAAATAAAATAAATCTGAAATATACACAATATCCTTACAAAGATAATCCCCCACAGAAAAATAAGCTTCCCATGTATGAAAGCCCACCCACCTATATAAGCTAAGTTCCCAAAAATGAGTAGAGGAAACATCCAACAATATTTTTATTTTGCCTGTTTTAGTTTGACCATGGGACAGACCTGCAAATACCAGTGGAGGAAGTTGACATAACTCGGAAAATTTTCCAAAATTCCAGATATGTTTGCGGGCACAAACTAGTGAAATCAATTAGCAGACTACAAGGCCCTTTGCTTTTTCAAAATTATGACAACCACTTATCTTCTTTAGTAACATTATGGAAGGGCCTCTGAAAACCTTTATATCAAACTCCGCCATAATGCCTTCCTGTTTTATTTTTTATTTTTTGGTCAGTACTCTCCCACACTGATTCTGGGCTTGCCTACTTGTCTCATACCAATGAAATAGCAGCAAACGTCATGTAACCAGAATCTTTAAAAGTATTTCTGCATTTCTATTCCTTCTCTTGTTCTTCTTTAGGTTTCATTAAGGACATGCCTGGTCTGACCTGATAAAACAAAATGATAGCCAAGTGGAGAAACTCTGAGTCTACAATGTAGACTTAGCCATCCCTGACCTTGAATTGAACCTGGACAAGCTGAGATCAAATGATCCCAATACAGACCAGTACATACCCAGCTGGCCTGCAGATTCTTGAGAAATAATCAATGATTCTTGTTTTTAGCTATAAAGTTTTGGGGGTGGTTTGACATACAGCGTATTTGTAGCGATGTATAGCAAATACAAACATCAACATCACTAATTTGTTCACTATGATCTGAAATGTGACTTTGTAAATTACAAAGATTTCAAAATTTGCAATGTGGAGGTATTTACAGTATGTAATCTCAGCATTGAACAGATTCATTAATAATGTTCAACCCTACAAACTATGACTTCCATTTCTTTTTGTTTGTTTGTTTTTATTTGTTTTATTAAGTCATCTGTACATATATCATGAATACATTTATGCCATTATGGGATTCAATGTATTGATTACTTGTATAAACTGGAGTGCTTACATCTGACTAATCAACATAGCCTTCACCTCATTTACCCAATTACAGCATTAAGACATTTGTGTTCTACACCTGATAGATCCAACTTGTACTTGCAATGTGCTCCGTAGGTGTGGTCCCCCTACTAACCCTCCCTCTATCCACCCACCCCCTCCCTTCCATTTCTATAAGTAACATTATCATCATTCTATTTATCATGTAGGTTTGAAAAGTCACTGTCTCTTTATAGAGATCTTTCACATCCTTTGCTCCACTGTCATATTTTAAAGATCTTGAAAAAATAATACTTCATTTTATATGGAATCAGAAAAAACCTCGAATAGCCAAGACATTACTTAGGAATAAAAACAAAGCGGGAGGAATCACCCTACCAGACCTCAGACTATACGACAAATCCATAGTGATCAAAAATCATGTTTCTAAAACCTATGATTTCTCATAATTTCTCCACTGTGTTTTATTTTTCCTAATAATTTTATCACAGATTATTCTTAAGTTTTTTTTTCTTTCTAATGTTAAAACCCCTTTCCTCTGAACTACTGAATTCCCTTAGGTGATCTGTGAATTATCTGTCCATTCATTTCAGCAAGTTTAGAAATCTGAGAACCTTTGCAGGTGTGATTGTTGGATACTGTCAGGCTGTGGTAGTTTTGCAGAAGAGTGAAAGAAGCAATGTTTCATGCTTAAACCTTGGTGAGACAACTGAATTGATTGATGCTGAGGACTGTACTACTTAAGTCTTCTCAAAGTGTGAACTTTGAGTAGTTCTTCTTTTATTGGCCCCTTAGAAAGGGACAACTCATAACAGCAGTTTTCCTCAAGGGTGGGGAGAATCCATGGAATCAGAAGGGTGTCTAAAAGATACAGTAGCAAGGAAGAAGGAAGGGCTTTTATCTACACAGTTTTAGGCAATTCCTAGAATTCACTAGCTGCCCTCTCAGAAAGCTTTGGAGACAGGGCTCCTTATTTTAGGATACGGCAGAAGGAATGTTCTCTTTTCTGTTAGTAATGGAAATCATGCTGCAGAGAAAATACCTTTTTCCCCCATCCTGGTTTCTGCAAGGTCTTCTGTGTTTTATGTTTATCAGTATGAAGCTGGACCTTTTGAGGGTTCTCACTGTATGGAATATGATTTGTCGCTTTGTCCTAAGAGACATTCCATATTTCTTCTTCCATCAGAACCACTAGAAATGTTACTTATATATACTCCAACCATTGTGGTGTCCCCACATTTTTCTTGTTTTATATGATCTCTGTGTTATGACCTTTAATGGGAAATCAACTTAACTGGATAATTAAATCCTAAGGAGGATTAATTTGAGATTTCATATCATTAGCTTGCTAGTACCATGTTTTCTTTAGCTATACGTTCATGTAGGAGTCATCATTTAGATTTTAATGTGCTAATAACTGTTTGCCTCCTAAGCAGTGCCTTTTAAGGTATTTTCTCCATTGGGATTCCTTGTAATAAAGTTAAAATTCTAATTGAATAATAAAAGTAGGATCCCAGATGTACGGGATATCGCTCTGGCTCCTATGATGAAAAATAGTTGAGAAAGCAGTGGCTGGGACAGAGTGAGGACTTGCAGCTTGTTCAGTGGTTTGATCTCCCACAAACTTCAATTCCCACCTGCTGTAATCAACCCAAGAAGACAGCTTGAGACTCTGTCTAAAAAGAAAAACATCATGGAAGATCCTCAGTGTGCACAACAGCATATGATACGACACCACAACCATGAGAATAAAGAGCTTACAGGCCCGTGTCCAAAGCATGAAAAACTCCGTTCAAAAGAGCGACAAGAAGAAAAGAAAGCAGTTGCTCTTAGACGTGGCCTGCCTGAAGGTTGAGATGGATCAGAAGCACCAACAAGAGCTAGAGAAGTTTCAGGAGAGCTACCCTGACAGCAGCAACTGGATTCTGTTCATACAGGATGGGTGTTGCACCAGGCAGCTTGGTGGAGCTGAGGGGAGAACCTGCCGCCTCCACCCTGGTGCTGTTAGTACAGCAGTAGCTGGCAGAGGAACCAGCAGGAGGGCAGGGGGCAGGGGCAGAATGGCAGTGAGGGGGAGCAGGAGGCTCCAGTAGCCAGAGGGGCCAAGCAACTTCTGGGGAGACACCAGCAATTTAGTGTGTCCCACCCCTTGCACTTGCAGCTGAATCTGGAACCCCCATTTCCAAGGCTTGGTCAATTTCATGTAAGTTTCCTAGGCCTGGCCAATTTCATGAATGGACTGTATCCATTCATTTGTTACTAATTCCTGGCCTAATGTAACTACAAAGGACCCATGCGACTGTAAATACCCCTAGACAAAGAACCCAGGCAGAGAGAGACAGAGAGTGTTTTTTCCCCCAACTTGAGTTGTTTCTCTCTGCCAGGAGCTTTGGTTTTTGTATTCTTTTCTGTAAAATACATCCTGTCTTACCACTGATCTGTGGTCCGTGGATTCATTCTTTAAATCACCAAGACCAAGAATCTACTGAAGACAAAATTCTGATATCACTGTCACTGAAGATCTGGCTAAGATGGATCTTGAGAACTGGCATCCACAACTCTAGAGGGCACAGAAGAGGCAGAAAGAAGGGCCACCCTAGAGAGAGCGAGCCAAGAGAGAATCACAGAGACTGAGAAGGAGCATGTGGCCAGCTACTGGTGCAATGAGAAGCTGGCCACCATCCTGGGGGCCAAGAATCTGGAGATGAAGGATATCCCGGTAGACGCCCACTGCATGTACCAAGCCATCCAAGATCAGCTAGTGTTCTCCGTGAGCATAGAAAGCCTATGTTCTCGCACGGGGAAGCACATCGTTGACGACTTTCTGCACTTCTTCAGTCACCCTGAAACCAGTGAGGCCTATGGCTGAGAGAATTTCCTGAGATACTGCGACAACAATTGTGCCCAGCGCATTGTGGGGAGGCCAGCTTGAGCTAAGGGCCCTGTCACACATCCTACAAACCCCCATCGAGGTCATCCAGGCAGATTCACCTGCCCTGGTTATCAGGAAGGCATACGCTCTGGAAGCTGCTCACCCTGCTCTCCTTGCACTACACCCACAACCATGGTGAGCACTACAATTCCTTGAAGCCAATGGAGGCCAGCGCCATTGGGGGAGCCCCTCTACCCAGTTTCTAGGCCTGATCACGCAGTCAAGCACCCACATTGCTGTCTCCACCACTTCTGGAGCTAAGCCACCACGTCTCCTCAGTAGACTTTCTTTTTTATTTTTCTTTTTTTTTCTGGTTTTTCTTTCTTTGTTTCACTCAAAATTCACTGGCCTTTCTCCTTCTATCTCTGTTCCTTAGACCTTCTATCCTATCAGTCCTTTGTTGTGTCTTTCACAGGGGTGGGGGAACTAATTTCAAGGGAAAAAATCTGCTTTGTACCACCTGACCAGCATAAGTTTGACAAAATCTAACCTCTTCTGCCCCAAGGGTCTTTACCTCCCTCCCCTATTAAAAATTGGTCATGTTGCAAGTTCAGCAGAATAGCTTATTTAGGAAAAGTTGGAGTTTACGTGATCGGCTAACTTTGTGAATGCCCTTTGCTGAGTTTTTTGGAAAAATTTATCATTGTTTGCTTTTTACTTAAGTTGGGCTACTGAGGAGATGTCTCAAACTATGAAAAACAGCTCTGCTTATACTTTATTTTGTTTTCTCATCAAAACTTGTGTGGTTCCAAATTAATTTTAGTTGCTCAGATGGTTGCTGAATTTTAAATAGTGTTTGTTAAATTTAGAAGGTAAATGTAAATGTTAAATATAGAAAATAAATTTGGATGAACAGGTAGGTTAGGTAAAGTTTACTCTACAATGTGAAAGATCTGAATTTAATTTCCTCTATCAGAGGCAAGAAGGGATATAACTTTATTCAAGTAGTTGATTCATGTCATTATCTCTCTACAACTGGTATGAAGCAAAGACATATTGATAGTTTGACTTACTATAAGGGATAAATATCTGAATCTATTAAGTTTCCTTTATTCTTAGAGATATAAAAGGCTATGACTTTATTTAAGTAGTTGATCCATCTTGTTATATCAATTGGTATGATATGTGAAATACCTCAACTTGGCAACTTGCTTAATTCTTAGAAATAGAAAACTATTTTAAAAAAGATTTTTTAAAAGTATTAAAGTAGTTAATTTTGCTGTATCAACAACTGACATGAGGCAAAAATGTGAACAATATACCTTGGTTGATATCTGACACTAATTAATATCTTGAATTTGCCAAAAGAATAGTAAAAGTGTAATGATTTTCAGTAAACAATTTCTTAAAAATGTAATCTTCACATCCTGGATTTCAATGAGGTTATTTGAATTCATTTAAAAAATTCTTTGCACATTCCAATGTTCTAAAACAAAATATATAAGTTCAACAAAAGTTTTAATTATGCAATTTGATTAAAAATAAAAGCAGTTTTAAATTTTTAAAAGCAGTTTTAAACTTTAAACTTTTAAAGTAAAAAAATTAAACTTTTTTTAAAAATAAAAATATTCATCACTACACCACCTTCCCAAACCTCCCAATCCTCCCACCCCTAAGTACCCCTAAATACAGACAGAGAGACAGGTGAGTGTGCTTTAATTTTTTTTTGTAGTTTTTGGTGGGGGCTAGGTTTGAACCCACCACCTCCGGTATATGGGGCCAGTGCCCTACTCCTTTGAGCCATAGACACTACCATGTGTACTTTAATTTACTGGTGATTCACTCTAGCAGAAAATTAGAGGAAATAAGGAGTCAAAAACACATTCTCAGGCTTTTTTCTTCTCAAGAGCCTTCTTCTGGGTGGTGGTTTGTTTCTTTAATTTTTAAAATTTTTTTTTATTAAATGATAGCTGTATACATTAATGCAAACATGGGGTACAGTGTAGTGTTTTCATATACAATTTGAAATACTTTTATCAAGCTAGTTAACATAGACTTCATGTCATTTGCTTAGTCATTGTGTCAAAACATTTATATTCTAGTTCTAGAAAAGTTCACTTGTACCCAGGAGCGTCTGTCTTGTACTGCTGCTGTGTGCACGTGGACTCACTGGGGGATTATTCTCATATCTGTATGTTAGAAAGATGATTTTATCAACAGGCTGGATGGAAACATATTAAAACTGTTAGTATTATAGTTTGGGTATATATATAGTTTTTCTCCCTCTATATGTCTTTCTTTTTAAAAAAAAAAATTAAACCCCCCCTTGAAAAGATAGAGTTTTGTTGTCACCCAGGCTGAAGCATGTGGCCCCGTCAGAGCTCACTTCACACTTGAACGCCTGAGCTCAAATGATCTTTCCACTTCAGCTATGTATGCCACACTAGTTTTTTGTGGCGATAGAGTCTTGCTATGTTGCCCAGGCTGGCCTTGAATTCCTGTCCTTAAGTGATCCTCTTTCCTTGGCCTCCTAATGCACTGGGAGTACAGTTGTAAGCCACCACTCCCAGCCTCTATATATCTTTCTTAGCCCTCTCACCCACCTCTCATCTCCTTGCTCTTTGAGTAAGGTTATTCTGTACTCATTACTTGTGAAAGGATGGTCAGCAGAGGACAGAGACATAAAGGCCCGTTTTCCTGGCATTTGAGTTTCTAAAGTCTTGTGGGTAAAGGAAGGACTCTGACTTAGAGATTCAGGTGAACACAGGATGCTGCACTTGAAGTTCCCCGTCCCCAGTCTCTGGGCACTCTGGGGGAGGGAGGTCACAGGGAAAGTAGGAACTATAGAGTCACTAGGGGATTCTTGGGGATGGGACTGTGTGTGCCAGGTGGATGGGAATGGACCTGGGTGATAGAACCTTCTGATAAGCTGTGAGACTGGAGAGGGGGACTTGTTTCTTACGTCTAGAGGAAAGCCTCAAGGAGGAGGAAGACTCTAAAGAAATGACTTTGGGGTGTGTCTAGGTAAACAGGGCTGTAGGTACAGCCTTATGGGTTCCCCATGCTATGTATCAGGAACAACAGAATGACCGGAATGACTCCTGTGTGGCTGAAACGGACAGATTGTGACTGGCCTTTGATGGGCCTAGTGGTGAAAGAGAGGGACTGCTCAGCTGCCATCTGCATGGATGGGTGACGGAGGCCACCTGGCCCAATGGTGGCCTCAGCACATGCCAGTCTAATATGGACAGATGACGAGGAGCTGAAGGCACACGCACACACACAGGTCTCTTTGTGCCCTGGAATAAAGACATAACTCTTAATCAATTGAAATAAAGTTTTGTGTCCTCTGGTGAAATAAAGGCCAAAGTGGAAATTAAGTGGAATTACAGAAAAATAAAGAAAATTTGCAGTTCTGTAGACTAACATCTGTACACGCGATTATCTAGTGCTAAATGATAAAAGATTTTATTTCAGCTGATTTGTCGACTCTCTAGAGGACTTCTGATATTTAATGTCACAAGTTTTAGTTCTGATTCTGTCTTTTGGGCTCAACGCTGCATTCACATGACTTTGGAGAATGCTGAAGAACAAATAATTAGAGTAACCCGAGTTTATACAAACAGTAAACACGGCAAAGAGCTGGAAAATTAGCGTGGCCAGACCTGCCCGTGGAAAGCCCCTCAGTGGATGTGAACTGAAAATTCTCATGTCCCGTGATACAAGCACAGATAAAGGGAGAGTTGCTCAACACGAGCCCTAGGCTGGGCGAAAGAGCAATTGCATAACACTGTACAGTCCTGTATCTCAGAACCCCAAACCCGGGCCCAGGCTTGGGGGTGTGGCTTGCTGGGTGAAGAAATGATTGCCTGTGAGGGGGATATAAATCATCTGTGGGTGCCCCAGGCCCTTCTGGAGGGGGGGGCCTTGTTCTGCGCTCCTGATAGGTTCCCTATCCTGAAGGCTGCTGCCTGTGGCCACGCCCCTAGGTGCATCCAGGTCAGGAAGAAAAGGGGACCCTGGGAGGCTGGCGGTTATGCATTTGTGGTCATCTAGTTTTAAATGTTCTGGCATGAGTAATGGGATCTGTATGTGAACCAGTTAATTCTAATTTGCTTTTCCTCTTTAGGTGGGTTAATTAGTAAATAAAAGAAACAAGTCCATTCTACTCTGTGTCAACAATTTAGGTTGCTTTAATAGCACACAAAAGTGTTAAAAATGCTACCTGGTTTAGTGGATTTTTTTTGTTCGGTCAGGAGTAACCTAATAGGACTAATTGCCTTGTATGAATAAGGGATAAAACTCGCAAGCCCGATAATCATGCCCACAGTGTAGGGCTGGGCGTCTCCAGCCTACTGTTGTGATGTCTCCCAGGTTAAGGCCACATTCGCCTTGTCCCTCACCATTTAACTATGGGAACCAGTCTTCGTGTTGTTTTAAAAACCTGTCTCCAACATTTGCAGACTGGGGCAAGAGTGCAAAAGGAGCCCACAGACCATAGTCTGAACATTTAAAAGCCATAAATCCAACTAGGAACCCACAGTATAGAATACATTCTATCCTCTTCCCTTGGAAATGTATCTTCAGAGGGCCCAAGATTACCAAGTTTGAATATAGAATTCCTGGACTCCTCAGAGGTCTCCCTGTTGACACCAGTCTCCCCAATCTCTGGCCACTCCCAGTTCTTTCTCATGTTTTAAAGACACCCTGGTCTGCATAACCCATCCTTTGTGAAGCTTTGCCTGCTGGTCATAGCTCAGGCCTGTGGTGAGCATAGCAGTGGGACAGTCGAGACTTAGACCCCATGAAGAGGCCTTAAGTGAGGAGAGGGTACCTAAGGAGTGCCAGAGAGAGACTCTTTTTTTTTTTTTTCAGACAGAGCCTCAAGCTGTCCCCCTGGGTAGAGTGCTGTATGTACCATCACCGCTCACAGCAACCTCCAACTCCTGGGCTTAAGCGATTCTTTTGCCTCTGCCTCCCAAGTAGCTGGGACCACAGGCGCCCCCCACAATGCTCGGCTATTTTTTGGTTGCAGTCGTCATTGTTGTTTGGTGGGCCTGGGCTGGATTCGAACCTTTCAGCTTAGGTGTATGTGGCTGGCGCCTTAGCTGTTTGAGCCACAGGCGCCGAGCCAGAGAGAGACCCTTTAAAGGACTGGGTCTAGGACAGCAACCCCTCTGCCTGGGTGTTTCTGCAGGGTTTTTTTTTTTTTTTCTTTTTTGTTTGGGGGAGCAGGGCTTACAGGAAGAGGAGAGAAAGAGAGAGAGAGAGTGAAAGAAATATTTTCTGAACCATAGAGCTTTTCT
This sequence comes from Galago senegalensis, assembly GCA_963575145.1. Taxonomy (NCBI): domain Eukaryota; kingdom Metazoa; phylum Chordata; class Mammalia; order Primates; family Galagidae; genus Galago; species Galago senegalensis. The sequence continues at coordinate 6,723 of CAUYTI010146454.1, read as the reverse complement.
TTTTTAAGATTAATTTTATGTGGTATCTAAGAAAGTTTCCTGCGTTTGATAAACTTTGGTCTGAGCTGAGCTTTGCTCTTATGGGAGCAGCTCCACTTGATAATAAGCTTTTTATTACCTCTGATCCCTGCTGTGTCCAGCCACAGCGGCTACTGATATTTTCTACGTGAGCTCATAACTTACTGATGCAGAACCAATCAAGGCCCAAGAGTTCTATTTGCATCTGCTCGAGTCCACGCTGGACTTGGCATGCGTTAAATGATTAGCAGGGTCCAGTAAGAGCTTCTCCCCACAAACTAAACAATGGACTCCTCAGGTGCATATAAATTCATGGACCCAACTCCCCTTTCTGTCAGTCTGCTATGGACCCTTCAGCTGGGGCCTTTTCCCCTCTGGCCTTTGGCTCATGGTCAGTGTAGCCTCATGCAGCCCCATCCAAGGTTGCAGAAATCAGGCTGGGTAGCTTGAGCTCTGATCATTCTAGGGCTTTGAGAAACTGGCAACAAGCTGGGAAAATCATCACATTCTCCTGCAGTGTCGGTCTAAGAGTCAGCTAGACAGATTCAAGATTCAACCTTGCTGAGAATTTATCAGAGAATTTGTACAATCTCTTTCCTTTCTCAGTTTCTTTATCTAAAAGAATGTGTGTGAATTAAATGATCCAAACTCATTTCTAGTGCCAAAATTCTTAGGTTAAGTGGCTTTCATTGATCAAGGTACCTTCTAATATAAGCAAAAGTAAGTTTCCCTCTTTCCTCTTTAGCATAAATGGATCTTACTCACAAGGTGTGATGGGCAGCTGGTGTCCTAAGAAGGGGGCCAAGTCCGTTAGCCTGAGTCAGCACACCCATCCCTGTGTGGTGGCCCTGGGCTGCCGGCTCAGCCAGGCAGTGCTGCTGTAGGTGACCCCTCACGATAGTTTAAGTGGCATTCACTCTGGGCCCGCGTGTCAGTGGTGCTCATCAGATTGTATGGTTTACTTGTGTACTTGTGATGTGATGTACTTTAAATCTGGAATTCTTTCCCCCTGGCCTCTCCTCAGCCCCCTCCCTTGTCAGGAAAAGTGATTAACAGGTGAAACAAAACACAGGGAGAGGGAAGTTGCTGGAACAAACTTTCCCAAGCTTCAGAGTCCTCCCAGGTGTGCAGTCTGTCCCCTGCTCAGAGATTGTTCCAGATCTTAGATAGTCAGTTGCTGTGCCCTGGGCAGTAGCCAGGTGGAAAGATCTTCCAGGTGCTCCGAGTGTGAGGGAGACTGAGTGTCTACATTGCTGGCGGAAAGGTGGATTCCCTCAGCCTTTTTATGTCTCCAACTGGTAGTCCTGACTTGGTGAGTTAGAGGAGGTTGCTTTTCCAAGTCCTCCAGCCCGAGCAGATGTGCAATGGCAGGGACTCTCCTAGCACCGTGGTGGCTCCTTCTTTTCCTGAGCTCACCCTACCTTCCTCTTCTCCATGTCCACGTCACCTCTCTCCCTCCCCTGGCCACCTCAGCCAGCTCAGGTCCTGAAATGCTTCTCATCCTGACACTTCCCTTCTCTGGGACCCAATCCCATGTTCCTGCTTTTCTCACACATTAGGGAACTGTTAGCGCAACCCTGGGTTGGAGACACCTGAGGGCCTCTCACCGGAAGATAAAAGGTCAACAAAGTGTCTGAGTCCCTTGTGAGGTTATAACAAAATAGCTGAGGCTGGGCAATTTACATACAGTAGAAATCTATTTTTCACAGTTCTGGAGACTGGGAAGTCCAAGTTCAAGGTGCAGATGGGTTTGGTGTCTGGTGAGGACTGCTGTCTTCCTGCTTCTTTGTTGCAGCTTCCTCACGTGGTGAAGACAGAATAGCAAAAAGGGCTGAATGCTGCGTGAGCGACTTTCGTAAGGGCCTAAATCCCATGAGCAAGGGAGGAGCCTTTATCTAAAGGCCCCACCTCCTGATACTATTGCTTTGGGATTTACGTTTCTTTCTATTTTCTTTTTTTTTTGAGACAAAGTCTCACTCCATTGCCCTTGGTAGAATGCTGTGGCGTCATAGCTCATAGCAACCTCAAACTCTTGGGCTCAAGCCATCCTCTTGCCTCAGTTTTTCATTTTTAGTAGAGACAGCATCACGCTGGTCTCAAACTCCTAAGCTCAAGGGATCCACCCACCTCAGCTTCCCACAGACCTGGAATTACAAGTGTGAGCCACTGAGCCAGGCTGGGATTTAGGTTTCAGTAGGAATTTTGGAGGGACACAGACATTCAAACTGTAGCACAAAGGATTGAGGGAGGGAGTTTGTTTTTTAGGAAGCCAGTTTGGTGAACTCATTTTGGTTGCCGTTGGCTGCTTCCTTTGAGAAAGCTATGAAGAAGGCCAAGTGCACTCTGCCCTGGCTTCCCTTTCTGAAATGTCTTTTTCACTCTCTATTCCTTCCTCCCACCCACGACTGTGCCCTCTGAGAACAGCTTTCCATGAAAATCTCCCCTACCCTTTCCTTATTTTGGGAGATTTAAAGTCAGGGCTTTGCCCTTCCCAGGGGCATTTGTGTTTGAAACCTCATCACTAATTATGAGAGGTTCTATCCCTATTAAAGGAATGTCAGGCACATGCCACCTGATAGGGAGGACACCTTCCTTAACACTCAGCCCACCTGGCTTTGAACTTCCCGTGCCAGTAAAGAACAGTTCAAAATTGCTGACTGGCCCCAATTTTTTCTGATCTAAGGTTTTTGAAAACTCTTTTTCAATACTATACTCTGGGATGCTGGCTTAAGGGGAATAAGTCCTCCATAATTTATTTTAAAATATCACTTAAAATTTACAAATGAAAGAAATGAGTCTATTGTACAACAATTTAACTTAGCTAGGTCATATTTAGCTGAAAAAGACTTGTAAGTCCTTTATTCCTGGTGACTCAAATTGTGGTTCATGGGTCAGCAAAATTGGCATCACCTGGGAGTTTGTTAAAACGTAGGCTTCTAGGCCTGGAATCAAAATTTGCATCTATTTTTTTTTAACCTACCCAAGTTGCAGGGTAATAGAAAGATTTTATTTAGGAAGAATACAGAGAAAGTTTAGAGCATTTCCAAAGAGAGTTAGATGTGGGTCCCTCTGATGAAGAAGCAGAGGTGAGAGAGACCCAAAATCTGCATCTTAACAAGATTGCCCAGGTGATTTGATGCACATTAAAGTCTGAGAGGCAAATTTGGCCAGCTGTCAGAATGACCTGACAGCTTTTTTTTTGAGACAGAGCCTCAACCTGTCACCCTGGGTAGAGTGCTGTTGCGTCACAGCTCACAGCAACCTCCAACTCCTGGGCTCAAGCAAGTCTTCTGCCTCCACCTCCCAAGTAGCTGGGATTTTTGTTGCAGCCATCATTGTTGTTTGGCGGGCCTGGGCTAGATTTGAACCTGCCAGCTCAGGTGTATGTGGCTGGCACCTTAGCCGTCTGAGCCACAGGTGCCTAGCCGACCTGACAGCTTTAAAATGCACAGGACTCCATCCCCAGGGAACTATGTATTTAAAAAAAAAATCTCCCTAGGAACAGCCAAGTTGGGGGAACCATCAATCTAGACCAGAGGTCGTGACCCCTTTGGACTGTATTAAAGGTTCACGGCATTAGGAAGGTTGAGGACCACTGATCTAGGCCATCCTCTCTGTTTTACTGACAAGGAAAATGAGGCCCAGAGTGGTGAAAGACCTAATCAAACTAGCAACAGATTAAAATTCAAATCCCCTGAGCACCAAGACCACCCTAGCCCACATACAAAAAAAAAAAAAAAAAAAAAAAATCACATTGTCACATATGACTGAAAAGATTATGTGGAATTTGTTCCAAGAAACAAAATGGGTTTTGCTTGACACAAAACTGAAGCTTGGCAGCAATACAAAGAAATCAGAGGACTTAAGATTGGTTATCAAGAAGCTTATAATGGGGCAAAGAAGTAATGGCAAACCCAGTAAATATAAAGAAAGGAACCCATGGACATATTTGGGTGTTCTGCACTCAGATATGTGCAAGTATGTGTTGGAATTATTTCCTCCATTTCCCTAGGGAACCACTACCAGCCCTCATAGTGTCAGAATTCTTTATGTGTGGAGCTTTGTGCTTGGCCCTTGAGCAACAGTGTGCCAAACCCTTTCTTGCCTGCCTGCCTGTGCTTTGCACATAGGAGGAACTCAGTAGCACTCAAGGAATGGAATGCCGGGCAGGGGTGGGGTGGCATTCAAAATGGTCATATGATCAACTATTTATTGCTCAAGACATGCGCTATGAACTGAATGTCTGTGTCCTTCCCTCTACCTCCTGCTCAAATTTATGTGTTGGAGCCCTAATTCCCAATGTGATGGTATTTGAAATTGGGGAAATTAGGTTTAGATTAGGTCATGAGGGGTGGGGCCCATTTGATGAAATTAGTGCCCTTATAAGAATAAGAAGAGACCAAAGCCCCCTTTCTCTGACGTGTGAGAGCACAGCAGGAAGGCAGCCATCTGTAAACCAAGGAGAAGGCCTCACCAGATGGACTTCTCATCTTCTAGAATAACAAGAAATAAATATTTGTTTTTTAAGCCACCCAGTCTACAGTGTTTTATATAGTAACTTGAATGGATCAAGATAATGTTCATTACAACGAACTGAGTAGTGAGTAGAACGACAAATTTATAAACCACCCTAAGAATATTTATAATCTATTAGGGGAGATGATTCATGATTATTTATTTATTTGTTTATTTTGCAGTTTTGACCAGGGCTAGGCTCAAACTCACCACCCCCGGTATGTGGGGCCAGCACCCTCCTCCTTAAGCCACAGGCACTGCCCTGATTCATTATCTTTTAAAAATATATTCAAGATTACAAGACAATATGTAATAAGGGTCATATGAAGGATATAGACCCAAACAAGTTTCCCAACCCTATAAAACTTTTTAAACAAATAGTTTTAAATGGTCCCTTTATTTTCCTGAACTAGAATTCATGAATGATGTAACTAACTTACCCATGCATAATGTAACTAACTCAAAATCAATATAATCAATTCCTTAACTCTGATAAAAAGAAGATATATAATAAAATGTGTTTCCGTATATAAGTGTTTGGGCATGTTTGCACCAAAAAAACATAATGAAATAGTCAGTTATCAAGTCACTGTTACTAGAACCGCTGCAACTACAGGGTAACATGGATACATAGTTCTGGAGACTGGACCACAAGCAGCGTTACTGGCGTAATGAATGTTTCCAAGGTGGCCAACAAAGGCAAAGTTCTGAAAAAAGCAAACTATGTTTTCTCTGAATTTTCATGAAAGTTGAATTCTTAGAAAATGTAGTATATATGAAGACTGTGCAGGCTCAGCGCCTATGGCTCAAGTGGCTAAGGCACCAGCCACATACACCTAAGGTGGCAGGTTCGAATCCAGCCTTGGCCCACCAAACAACAATGATGGCTGCAACCAAAATAGCCGGGCGTTGTGGCGGGCACCTGTAATCCCAGCTACTTGGGAGGTGGAGGCAGAAGACTCGCTTGAGCCCAGGAGTTGGAGGTTGTTGTGAGCTGTGATGCCACAGCACTCTGCCCAGGGGGACAGTTTGAGGCTCTGTCTAAAAAAAAAAAAAAAGACTGCGCAAATAATACTTTGTATGTAAAAAGGAATTAGGGTCCAGGCTCAGATAATTAAAGACAGGTTTCCCACCTACCTGATTGCATCACAGCACTATAGAAGTCATGGGACATAGGAGCTGATTCTTCCTTATCTGGATGTATACATCACGGGCTGTCCAGCATCCACTCCACCACTGAGGCTAGTAGAGCTCCCACCTGGCACTCATCATGGTGGCAGCCACAAGCATCCCCTAACATTTGCACATTTGTCGGGAGGGGGGGCACAGGACTCCCATTGAGAGCCCTGGTAGAGGAAAGCAGGGTAGGAGCAGGGCTTCTCCTACTTCAATATGCTCTTGAATCCCCAGGGATCTTGCTAAAATGCAGATTCAAGGGGTCTGGGTGCAGCCTGAGAGTCTGCATTTGCTATTCTCGGACCAAGCTGGGGAGATCAGAGGAAGAAGAGATGACCTTGGGTTTAGATAGCAAAGACTTCACAGAAATGAGGGGAACACAAACAGGGCCTTGAAGGATAAGTGGAAGGAGCTGATGCCATCCCATGAGGCTGAGGTCAGGCTGCTGGGAGACAGAGGCTCTGGGCCAGCAGAGAGGGAGGGCAGCTAACACTGCCCAACACAAGCAAACAGCCTTGCACCTACATTGCAGCAATGCTGGACAGGCTGGGTAAAACCAACGACTCCTCTCTCTTGGGGTTGAGTCTACCAGACCCTGGTGAAATGCCTTTTTTTTTTTTCAGTAAATCCAGCAGTTTTCCCTTTGATAGATATTGTCAAGGCTTTGCTGGAACATGTGGTGATAACAAAATATGGTTTTAATTTGGGGCACTGCACTCACAGCTTAATACTGTGTGTACACCAATGCAGACTCACAGAGAGCTGAGTTAATATGCCTGGGCCAAAAATGGCTAAACCCACCAGGATTCAGTTGTACAGATTTTGCTGCTCTGAAAGGCAGCCTAATCACAATCATCAATTTTAATGCTCCAAGGGCTCGGCGCCTATAGCTCAACCGGCTAAGGCGCCAGCCACATACACCTAAGGTGGCGGGTTCAAATCCCCAGCCCGGACCCGCCAAACAACAATGACGGCTGCAACCAAAAAATAGCCGGGCGTTGTGGCGGGCGCCTG
>CAUYTI010146451.1:0-10521 GCA_963575145.1 Galago senegalensis | reverse complement strand
TGCAACCAAAAAATGGCCGGGCGCTGTGGTGGGCGCCTGTGGTCCCAGCTACTTGGGAGGCTGAGGCGGGAGACTCTCTTGAGCCCAGGAGTTGGAGGTTGCTGTGAGCATGATGCCATAGCACTCTACCCAGGGGGATAGCTTGAGTCTCTGTCTAAAAAAAAAAAAAAAAAAGAAACTGTTCTTCTTAGCAAAGTATCTCAAGAATGGAAGAAAAAGTGTCCAATGTACACAGCCCTATTACGAAACTAAGTTTCTGCATTTCTAACGGGACCCAGGCTGACCCCATGTGGAGCAGCAAGGGCCTTGTTTAACCCTTGGTTTACAGGTAGGCAGTACCTGAGGATGGCTTAGCCAGTTGGCCGGAGTCAGACGGCTGGTCAGCATCAGAGCCAGGGCCAGAAGCCAACTTCCCCATTCTCAGAGCAACCCTCTGCCCAATATTTTATAACACTTCCTTTTCTACCATCACAGCCCCAATACTTAGTGTCATTTTCAGTGTAGATGTTTAAAGATCTTTGAGTTAACTACTTCCTGCGGTGGGTGTGAATTTTACTCTTTGGAGAATTTTACCTCAGTCATGTCTATACGTATATTTTTTTCTTGAATGGTAGAACTGTGTTTTTATTTTTTTCTTAATTAAAACTTGATTATCTTGGAATCAATTAATTCACTGAAAAAAGTTTGAGAAAATAAACATGTCACATCTCATGACATCTCAGACAACGGTTAACAGAAAAAGAACAAAACTCTGTAAAATAATTTAAAGAGATTTATTATTTGAAGCTGATATGAGTAACCGTGATCTGGGGAACGTAGTCTCAAGAGGTCTTGAGAAAATGTGCCTGTGGCACCTAAGTTACATCTTGGCTTTATACATTTTAGGGAGGCAGGAATTTTGAGTAAAATCATAAATCAGTATATAGAGGGTATACATTGGCTTGGTCCAAAGACACAGGACATCTTGAAAGGAGGCTTACAGGTTATAGGTGGGTTCAGAGATTCTTTCATTTGTAATTGTTTAAAGAAATACAGTTTTATTTAAAAGGTTGAAATCAGTAGGAAGGAATGTTCTGAATTAAGGAATCTGCTACTGAGAGAAGTGGGAACACCGGCTTAGTGAAGTGCTGAGCAAACTGATGGCTGCAGGTGTGACAACCTTTGGCCTTAGTCCCTGTTTTTAACTTGGTATCTCATGAATTGCTTTTATACAGTCTGTGTCGAAGTCAGAAGTGGGCCCATCATGCCGTAAGCAGTAAGTGTGAGTTTACCCTTCCCGTCTTGCCCCTCCTACCTGCTTGCTTCCCAGTGCGTTTTACTACCAAATGGACACATGGTGGTTTTCACACCAGTGCAGGTCAGTCTCAGAGTCCACACTCCAGCAGGAGAGGGATGATGAGGCAAGTCTGACCTTCTTTTCCATCATGGCTGGGAATTCAGTTTTAAGATTTTTCCAGGGCCTCCTTGGCTAAGACGAGCTCCATTCATTTGGCAGGGAGGTTAGGATTTTATTTTTAGTTCACACTGTGAAGATGGAAAAACCTCCTATTTTACATTTAGGCCTCATTCTCCTACACCAACACTGATACTTAAACAGAAGAGAGAAAACTAAAATGAGAACAATCAGAAAGAAACAGGCCAGGTGAGAACCAGAGCACTGGTCTGTCCATCACAGAAACAAATGAACACACAGAGGAGGAACAACGGAATTCTGATGCCAGATCTAATGTGAAACGAAGATAAACCAGAATTCCACAGCCGGGTGTGGAACCACATATCAACTCTGGAAAACGGTGGAGGTGATTTGAATTATTTGGCTTGAGTGCACTGGTTGTTCAAAAACCCCAGCAATTTAGCCATTTGTATATTGAACATCCCACAGGAGCAAGGCTGAGAAGTTGTATTCTGTAAAGGCCACCTCAGGTTCCCCTACACGGTGACCGGTGTGATGCCTATAGAGCAGCACACGGGGATCAAGTGTTGGAAGTGATTTTCTGGGTCAAGCTCCACGTTACAGCAAATATGGATTCAACCAGAAAACTAAACCTTAAATGGCTTACTGGCTTTTCATAACTGCAGTTTCTCTTGTTGCAGCCTGGATTGTTACACAAGCAAATAAATCCTTTTAATTGGCCCACCCCTGGGGCAAACAGCCCACCCCAGTAAGTAATCATGGGCAAGACTGGAGGCTGCTGGGGGGGGCATCCAGCTGGACAATTTTTGCTTTTATCTTACCAGCTGATTTTAAAAGGCAGCATTGTAACTTGGCATTAAATATTTAAGAATGATATTAAGGTAAGATTGATTCATTTAACAGGCATAATGGAGTGGGGAAGCCGCATGGAGTGACTAAAGGCTTCTCAGTGGGAAATCTATGCTAGCAGGCATCAATCCGCACCTGGTAATGGCCATGAATAAACTCGCCTTCTTGCTATTTAAATAAATTGATGTGCAATTCATCTGCTGTTTAGCGCCATTGGAAATGCACTGCACTAACTCTGTTCCTTGGCAAGCATCCCAATTAAGTGCCTGGGCCATTTATCAGAGTGCCAAGTGTAGTTCAAGTTGCCACCAAGCTTCTACCATTCACCAAAATGGCAATTTGTTCTAAAAAGGGGTCTTAGGGAGAGGGAGGAACAGCAGGGTGTTGGAGAAAAAAAAATGCTGGACTTACCTCCTTCATTCTGGACTACAGTTGTGTTTTATCATTCATATGAAAGTGTGGGGGTGAGGAGGGAGGGCAATGGGTGGGGCCTCACCTATTGTGCACAATGCAAGGGTCCAGGTCAAAACTATTAAGAGTATAAATGTCTTAGTACAACAAATAAGTGAGGTGAAGGTTATGTTAACCAGTTTGATGTAAGCATTCCAAATTGTATATAAAATAAGCACATTGTACCCCATAAATGCATTAATGTACACAGTTATGACTTAATGAAAAATAAATAAACTGAAAAAGAAAAAAAAGTGGACATAGCCCATTGCGGTTCAGGGCCTGAGTTCTCCGTAGAGCACAGCCAATTGAACGGCCCCCCAGGTTGTTTCTTTCTCTCTATAATGGGGAGAATGATATACATGCCCGTTTTACTTGTGAGGCACAAAACAAGATAATAAAAGTGAAAGCACATATCAGTTTAAAAAGTGCAATTCAGATTATGAGTTATCGCTGAGAGCATGATTCTTGCAGAGGCTCCGTAAGAGCCCGCCATTTATTTCCCCTGGTGTTCCCCACAGTTTCCTCTCCTCCCCACTTTTTGGGTCTTGATCAGACAATCTCAGAGAGGGAGGAGAATAAAAGTGTCAGCCTTTTAAAAGTCTCTACCTTATGAGATACATAGGTTTGTATTTCTTGGTACTAAAATGCTCAGTCTAGTCTGGTAGTTTTATTAGCCACTTCTTGGTGATAGGTAAATCAATGAGAGAGCACTTTCAAAGCACTTAAATTAGGTATGATCGTAAAGAGCAGCTAGCTAATTTGAGAATTTTATTTATTTTATGATAAGACTTTTAATAGAGTTGTGTTGATTCCAGTCATTTTAAAACATGCCATTCTCCCTCCAGTCTCTCCTGGTTGAACACGTTTGGCGGATTGGCTCTTGGATATAGAAATATGACTTATGTCTTTTAATTTTAGAGAATTGTAACTCAGAACAAATTAAGTCCCTGCTTTGCATCGAAATGGGAGTTCAGAGAGAACAAAGTGCTTACTTTTCAATAATGAATTGTCTCCCACTGAAAAGTTTGAAACAAGCATTAAGATGGGTTATAATCATTGTGGTCCATGTGTCCATGCTGATTCAATTAAATGAAGTGCACAGTAGCCGGCTAAAAATGCATTGATAAGAGTGTGTGTATTAGGAATTGTGTTGACTTAAGTTGTTTACTATTCTGATCCTTTTGTTGTTTGCTTTTCTAATTACCTTCTGCACATTATTAAATGTAATCATTAATGAGATGGCTGACTATAGTTTGCTGAGTATTATTTAATCATTAATTTCTAATATACTTCCATATCCTCTGTGATTAAACTTGATGGCTGACTTAGTCAAATGAAGATATTTCCATTAAGGGCGAGCTGTGTGATGATAATTCAACTACATCCAGGAAGACCCCATGCAGAGTTTCCTTTCAGGGATCAAGGTCGTATTTTCCAACCCCTCTCACTGTACTCCGGCAGTCGCCGTTATCTGGGTTATAACTCATTTGTATATTCAGCCTTCCTTTATTGATTTTTATCTTTCTTGGCTGATGCTAGAATAGTAGTTTCAACAAGAATTTAACTGGTATCAAGTTCTGTTTTGGGAGCACCATCTTGTGCAAAGAAGCATTGGTTATGATGGTAAAGGTTAGTAGAAAATCTAGGGGCCACTCTCCTAGATTTGCTGGAACAAAATTTCTAATATTTTATTTTATTTTTAAATTTAATTTTTTTTTTTTTTTTGCAGTTTTTGGCCAGGGCTGTGTTTGAACCTGCCACCTCTGGCATATGGGGCTGGCACTCTACTCCTTTGAGCCACAGATGCCGCCTAAATTTTAATTTTTTTATTGTGGTAAGAACAACCTGAGATCCACCCTCTGAAATGTTTAAGTACACAGTACAGTATGCTAGCTATAGGGACTGCGTTGTACAGCAGAGCACTAGACCATCCTTGTCTTGCACAATGGAGACTTTTATGCGTGTTGAATAGCAACTCCCTATGTTTCTTCCTTCCCAGACCCTGGCAAGTACCAGTCTACTCTCTGCTTCACTGAACTGGACTATTTTAGGTGCCTCATGCATGAGTAGAATCATGTAGCCTTTGTCCTTCTGTGACTGGCTTATTTTAGTTGGCACATCTCCCATGTTCATCCATCCTGTCCTATGTCATAGAGTTTCCTTCTTTAAAGGCCAAATAATACTCCATTGCATGTATATACCACGTTTCCTTTATTCATTGATAAGCCAATTGACATTTAGGTTGTTTTCGTATCTTGGCTATTTTGAACAATGCTGCAGTAAACATAGGGATGCAGGTATCTTTCTTTTTTTGCAGTTTTTGGCCTGGGGCTGGGGTTGAACCTGCCACCTCTGGCATATGGGGCCAGCACCCTACTCCTTTGAGCCACAGGTGCTGCCCAGGGATGCAGGTATCTTTTTAAGACCCTGATTTCAGTTCTTTTAAATACGTACCCAGAAAGGTGACTGCCAAATCATATGGCAGGTAGCTTTATTTTTTGATTCTTTGAGGATTGTTTACACTGTGTCAACTTACATTTTCAATCAATGTACAGGGTTCCAATTTCTCTACATCTTTTAAATATTCATCTTCCCCCCGCCCTTTTTTAGATCCTAGCCATCGTAAAAGGTATGAAGTGATATCTTTATAGGGTTTATGTGATATTTTGATACAGGAAATCAACGTGTATTAATCAAATCCAGGTAATTGGGGTACCCATCACGCCAGGAGTTTATCATTTTTTGGTGTTAAGAATATTCTATAGAATTCCACTCTCTTATTTTACTTTACTTTAGTTATTTTAAAGTATACCCTAACTTATTGTTGATTATAGTCACTTTGTACTGCTATCAAATATTACTTATTCTATCTAACTACCTAACTGTATTTTTGTAACATTAACTTTATTCCCTCCACCCTGCTGTAGTTCTCAGCCTCTGGAAACCATCATTCTGCTCTCTGTCTCCACGGGATAAAATTATTATTAATCCTTGGCTCCCACATATGAGTGAGAACATGCGAATTATGTCTTTCTCTGCTTGGCTTATTTCTCTTGACTCAGTCTTCTCCACTTCTATCCATGTTGTTGCAAATGGCAGGATTTGATTCTTTTTAGGGCCATGTAATATTCTGTTGTGTATACGTACCATAATTTCCTTATCCAGGTATCCACTGATGGATACTTAGATTGATTACAAATCTAGGCTGCTGCCCATGATCCAGAAAACACCGGCATGCAGATATCTTTTCAATATAGTAAATTCCCTTCTTTTGGATACATACCTGGCTGTTTGAGGAACCTCCACTCTGTTCTCCACAGTGGTAGCACTAACTTACATTCCCACCAACAGTTCATGAGGGTCCCCTTTTGTCAGCATTCTTGCCAGCATTGATTATTGCTTGTCTTTTAGATAAAAGACATTTCAGCTGGGGTGAGATGATATCTCATTGTAATTTTGATATGCATTCTGATGATTTGATATACATGTTGGCCATTTCTGTGTCTTCCTTTTTAGAAATGTCTATTCATATCCTTTGCCCATTTTTTTAAAATCTTTTTTTTTTATTGTTTGGATTCATTGAAGGTACAAAGAATTAGGTTGCCCTGATTGCGTTTGTTAGGTAAAGTACCTTCTATAATTGTGTCCCCAAGAGGTGTATCACACACCATAACACCCCCAAACCCTCTTTCCTCCCCTTTCCCCCCCCTACCTTGTATTAGATCATCTAGGAAATTTGCACTAGACTGTTTATCACAGCTCAGTTTACAGTCGCCAAAATGTGGACATAACCTAAAGGCCCACCAACCCAGGAATGAATTAACAAGCTGTAGTATGTGTATACCATGGAATACTATTCAGCCATAAAAAAGACGGAGACTTTACATCTTTTGTATTAACCTGGATGGAGGCAAAACACATTATTCTTAGTAAAGCATCACAATAAGGGAGAAGCAAGAATCCAATGTACTCAATTCTAATATGAAGGCAGCAGATGACCTTTGCCCATTTTTTCAATTGATCATTTGATTTTTTTCATATTGAGTTGTCAGAGCTCCTTATATATTCTAGTTATTAATCTCTGTCAGATGTGTAGTTTGTAAATATTTTCTTACATTCTGTGGGTTGTCTCTTTACTTTGTTGATTGTTTCTTTTACTGTGCAGATTTGTTTTTAGCTTGATGTGATTCCATTCACTCGATTTTTTTTTTTTTTGAGACAGAGTGTTACTATGTTGCCCTCAGTAGAGTGCCGTTGCATCACAGCTCACAGCAGCCTCAAACTCTTGGACTTACGCTATTCTCTTGCCTCAGCCTCCCAAGTAGCTGGGATTACAGCTGCCCGCCACAATGCCTGGCTATTTTGGATTGCAGTTATCATTGTTGTTTAGTAGGTGTAGACAGGGCTCGAACCTGCCACATCTGGTGTATGTGGCTGGTGCTCTACTCACTGAGCTATGGGTACCGAGTCACCATTCATTCAATTTTGTTTGGTTGCTTGTGCATTGGGGGTATTACTTAAGAAGTCCTTGCACATAGCAATGTCTCCCCCAATTTTTTTTAGTAGTTTCATAGTTTCAGGTTTTAGATTGAAGTCTTTTATCCACTTTGTTTTGACTTTTGTGTATGGTGAGAGATAGGATCTAGTTCATTGTGGTTTTGATTCACATTCCCTGATAATTAGTATGTTGAGCAGCTTTTTGTGTATCTGTTGGTCATTGGTATGTATCCTTTGGAGACATGTATATGGAGGTATTTTACCTATATTTAATTAGCCTATTTGTTTGGTCTTGGTTTTTTTTTTTTGGTTATTAAGTTGTAGGAGTTCTTTATATATTTTTAATATTAACCCCTTAACATATATACAGCTTGCAAATATTTTCTGTCCTTCCACAAATTGCCATTTCCCTCTGTGGTTGTCTCTTTTGCTGTGAATAATCTATTTAGTTTGAGGTAGTCCCATTTATCTATTTGTTTTCCTTGCTTGTGCTTTGGTGTCATATCCAAAAAAAACCATTGTCAAGGCCAATGTCATGAAGTTTTTTTTTTTGCAGTGTTTGGCCAGGGCTGGGTTTGAACCCGCCACCTCTGGCATATGGGGCTGGCACCCTACCCTTTTGAGCCAGAGGCACCGCCCAATGTCATGAAGCTTTTCTCTTGTGTTTTCTTTTATAACTTGTAACAGTTTTAGTCTTACATTTAAGTCTTTAATCCATTTTGAGTTATTATTATTATTTATTTCAGATTGATATGAGAGTACAAATGTTTAGGTTACATTGTTTCCATGTCCAAGGTAAAGTTCAAGTTGTAGTTGAGTCCTTCACCCAACGGGTGTGCTGAGCACCCTCACATTGTGCACATGAGGTGAGATCCACCCAATCACCCTCCCTTCTCTCCCCTTGTTAGACTATACTCATGTTTTTCTTTCCTGTGGGATTGTAGTTGTTTATATATTGGTTTCGTATTAGTATTGAGTATGTTGGCTACTTTTATTTCCATTCTTATGATACTTTACTAAGAAGAATGTGTTTCAGCTCCATCCAGGTAAACACAAAAGATGTAAAGTCTCCATTTATGGCTGACTAATACTCCATGGTATATGCATACCACAGTTTGTGAATCCATAGGGGTTGATGTGCACATGAGTTGATTTCATACCTTGGCAATTGTGAATTGAGCTGTAGTAAACATTCTAGTGCAAATGTCCTTGTGATAAAATGATTTTTTTCTTCTGGGTAGATATCTACTAAAGGGAATGCAGGATCAAATGGAACGTCCACTTTTAGTTCTTTGAGAATTCTCCCTACTTCTTTCCATAGAGATTGTACTAGTTTGCAATCCCTCTAGCAGTGCAAAAGGGTTGCCTTCTCTCCACATTCATGCCAGCACCTGGAGATTGAGGATTCTCTGATACAGGCTAATATTGTTGGCACTAAGTAGTATCTCAGAGTCGTTATTATTTGTATTTCTCTAATGATTAGGGACGATGAACATTTTTTCATGTTTTTTTTTTGGCATTTGTTTGTCAGCTCTGGAGAAGTTTCTGTTCAAGTATCTTGCCCACTTATAAATGGGGTTGTTGTGCTCTTTTCTTGTTGATTAATTTGAGTTCTCTATAGATTCTAGTTATCAGCCTTTTTTTAGATTTATAGCATACAAATATCTTCTCCCCTTCCAAAGGCTGGCTGTCTGCTTTAGTTGTGGTACCCTTAGCTGTGCAGAAGCTTTTTAGCTTGATCATGTCCCATTTATTGATGTTGCTGCAATTACCAAGAGGGTTTTTTCCATAAACATCTTTCCCAGGCCAATTTTTTCAAGTGTTTTCCCCACACTTTCCTCCAGGATTTTTAGTGTTTTGTGTCTTAAATTTAAAATCTTTATCCAGCAAGAGTCAATTTTTGTCAATGGTGAGAAGTGCAGATGTAATTTCAGTCTTCTACATATAACTAGCCAGTTCTCCTAGCACCATTTATTAAATAGGGATTCTTTTCCTCAGTGCATGCTTTTGTTTGGTTTACCAGAGATCAGATGGCGATATGTGCCTGTGTTCATCTCTAGGTTCTGTGCTCTTTTCTATTCCATAGATCTATGTCTCTCTATTTTTGTGCCAGTACCATGTGATCTCTGTGCAGCTGTAGTATAACCTCAAGTCTGGTAACATGATGCTTCCAGATTTGTTTTTATTTCTTAAAACTATATTAGCTATTCTGATTTTTTTTCTTTTTCCATATGAAATGAAGTACATTTTTTGAAGTTCTTCAAAGTATGACAATGGTGCCTTGATGGGGATCACATTAAATCTGTAAATCTCTTTGGGTAGTATGGAAATTTTAACAATGTTGATTCTTCCCAGTCATGAGCATGGTATATTCTTCCATTTGTTAATGTCTTCTGCTATTTCTTTTCTCAGGATTTCTTAGTTCTCTTTAGTGAGATCCTTCACATCCTTTGTTAAACATAGTCTCAGGTATTTCATTTACTTTGGAGCTACTGTGATGGGTATTGTATCTTTAATAGACTCTCAGTTTCACTGTTATTGGTGTATATGAAGGCTACTGATTTGTGGAAATTGATTCTGTATCTGAGATGTTACTGTATTTCTTCATCACTTCTAAGAGCTTTGTAGTTGAGTCCCTGACGTTTTCCAGGTATAAGATCATATCATGTACAAAGAGGAAGAGTTTGACCTCCTCTGTCCCCTTTGGAATACCCTGATTTCCTTCTCTTGCCTGATAATATCAGCTAGAACTTCCAAAACTATGTTGAATAGTAGTGGCAATACAGTGTCCAGTACAGTACTTGTCTAGTTCCAGTTCTAAGTAGAAAATCTTTCAGTTTTACTCCATTCAGTATGATATTAGCTGTGGGTTTGTTGTAGATGGCTTCAATCTGTTTAAGAAATGTCCCACCAAGCCTATTTTCTTAAGCGTTTTTGTTAGAAAAGGACGCTGGATTGTGTCAAATATATTTCCTGCATCAATTGAGAGAATCATATAGTATTTGTTTTTAATTTTAATTTATGTGGTTCATTACATTTATGGATTTATTATGTATGTTGAACCAAACTTGCAAGCCTGGGATAAAACCCACTTGATCATGTTGCATAATTTTTTAATGTGTCACTGTTCGTGTGGATCTTTTTTTTTTTTTTTAAGTGAATGTTAACTATGTACATTAATGCACTTCTGGGGTACAGTGTGGGGTTTTCACATGCATTCCGAAATACTTCCATCAAACTGGTCAATACAGGCTTCATGTCATTTTCTCAGTTATTGCTTTAAAACATTCACATTCTACTCTTAGAAA
>CAUYTI010146450.1:0-26103 GCA_963575145.1 Galago senegalensis | reverse complement strand
ACAGGCGCCTGCCACAACGCCCAGCTATTTTTTGGTTGCAGCCGTCATTGTTGTTTGGTGGGTCCGGGCTGGGGATTCGAACCCGCCACCTTAGGTGTACGTGGCTGGCGCCTTAGCCGGTTGAGCTATAGGCGCCGAGCCAATACATTCCATTTGATTAAAGAAAGATGTTAATACACTTATTAAATATTTATGAGTATCAACTTTGTGCCAGTCACTGAGCTAGGTAACAGATACAGTGGGGAACAATGCAATACTATCCCAACTCTAATGGACTCTCCTGTGTAGTGGAAGAGAAAGGTATTAGGCAAGGGGTTGCATAATTAACTACAGTAGAACTACAGTAGTTAACTAGTTAATTGCATAATTAACTACAGTAGAACTACAGTAGTTAACTATCTCCTTAAGTTGACCTAATTTTCATAGACCAGACATGCACAGATGTACATGTCAGTTCAGTAGCCTTAGTTCCTTATGTTGACCACCTCTGTAGGCTAACCAGTTTAGAACAGTCCCTTGGATAGTCAACTTAGAGAGGTTCTATTACAATCATGACAAGTATTATGAAGGCAAAGTGCAAGGTGCTCAGAGTGTTCCAGAATTAAATATTAAAACTGAAATATATAAGTAGAATAAACTGATCTTGAGCTGAAAAGAAAACAGTGAATGAAATTCATCAACAAATTCTTAGTAGAAAAAAAGGAAATATAAGCAGAGTTGAAAAGGCTGAACACCATGTGCCATTGCTGGAAGGGACCAATGAGAAATGAGCTATGAAATGGAGGTAGAGGGTGAGGCATGGAACAAAAAGTAGGGGAGACTAGTTAAGAGAACAGAAAAAAATGGAAGAAGGAAGAATTTTTGAGGCACTATTATAAATTCTGTCCTAAAATCAAATGATATTTGAAGATCAAAAGGACGCTGACTAAGAACTTAGCACAATGACTCAAAGAGATCTGCCCCAAATGTTTTAGAGGACTGGGTATAAAGAGATTGCAAAAGCTTACAATTCAGATATAAAACACTGAGATTCAACACGGCATCAGTCTACTCAAGATCAACAATGGAAACGAGAAGACAAAGCCAAACCTCCAAATTTTGAATAAAAAAATGATGTCTAAACTAGAATTCTATAACCTGTCAAACCTTCAATAAAGTGTCAGTATAAAGGTATTTTCAGATATGCAGGGTTTAAAAAAATCTGTGTCACAGGTATATTTTTCTAGGAGCTATTTGAGGGAGAGAATAAATCAAGAAAAATATGGACCTGGAATCCAAGAAAAAGGAGATCCAGAGAAAGGTGAAAAGAAGTTCCAGAATGACAGTTGTGCTGGAGGTCTAGACAGGAAAGGATGGAGAGTGGAAGAAGAGGATGGGAGGCATATAAACATCTAGGAAGAAATAAAAATGAAATAGAAGAGCTAAGTTTTTGACCATGTGGAAAAATAGTACTCCGTTTTTAAAACTATTGTCAATTTTGAGAGGAAACAGCATGAGTAAACTAAGAAAACTAAGCGCCCAGAAAACTAAGCGTATTTGCAAAGAGGGGAGAAACTTGGAAAGGAGACATTGGGCAGCCTAAATCACAGAGTCTAACAGAATATTATCACCAAGTTCTAGTAAACCTCACTTCCCAAAACATAATATGACCACTGATTAATAGCTAAGAGTGATTGTTTATCATAATCTTCTATTAGAAAATTTAAAATAGGCTCAGCGCCTGTGGCTCAAGTGGCTAAGGCGTCAGCCATGTACACCCAAGGTGGCGGGTTCGAATCCAGCCCGGGCCCACCAAACAACAATGATGGTTGCAACCAAAAAATAGTCAGGCGTTGTGGCGGGTGCCTGTGGTCCCAGCTATTTGGGAGGCTGAGGTAGAAGACTTGCTTGAGCCCAGGAGTTGGAGGTTGCTGTGAGCTGTGATGCCAGAGCACTCTACCCAGAAGGACCGCTTAAGGCTCTGTCTCAAAAAAAGAAAATTTAAAATAGTCATGAAAATGGCACTTAACAGGTCACTGAAACAATACTAGTCTTTCTGGATTTGAATCCCTCATCCTCTCTTTCAACAAATATTACTTTGTACCTCTTAGAGGCCTGCCACGATGTCATTAGAGATATAAAGATGAATAACCAGCTCAACACCCATAGCTCAGTGGTTAGGGCACCAGCCACAAACAACAACAAAAAAAATTGCCAGGCATTGTGGCAGGCACCTGTAGTCCCAGCTACTTGGGAGGCTGAGGCAAGAGAATAGCTTCAGCCCAAAGAGTTTGAAGTTGTGAGCTGTGACGGCACTCTATCAAGGGTGACATAGTCTCAAAAAAAAGAAAAACAAAAAGAGATGAATAACCAACCCATAGTCCTTGCTTACAGACCGCAGACTATGGCCAAACTTCACATTTTGTGGGTCTTAATTTATTACTGGTATATTTATCTATCTAAAAGGAGAGGAAATGACTATCATAGCTCTGAAATTCAATAACTATGATTTCTAATCGTTAGGCATACCAAGTGTCCTACTTGTTAACTGGGGCAAGTTTTAAACCTGTGGTTGACACAAGACGTAAAAGGTGGTTCTATTCCTAATGCTTGTTGAGTAGTTACAAGCTCAACTGTCTCATCACATACTTTGTGATGAGACAGAGTATGAAGCTAAGGGGAGAAGATGATTGAAAATACCAAGAAGTTTAAGAAGTCCATTTTCTCACCTAAATTTACTCAAAAATTACAGAGGTAAGCCAGGTACAGTGGCTCAAGTCTATAATCCTAGCACTTCGGGAGGTTGAGGTGGGAGGACTGCTTGAGGCGAGAAGTTGAAGGCTACCCTATACAGTATACCAAGACCCTGGCTTGGTGCCTGTGGCTCAAGTGGCTAAGGCACCAGCCACATACACCTAAGGTGGCGGGTTCAAATCCAGCCTGGGCCCACCAAACAACAATGATGGCTGCAGCCAAAACACAGCCAGGTGTTGTGGCAGGCACCTGTGGTCCCAGCTACTTGGGAGGCTGAGGCAGGAGACTCGCTTGAGCCTAAGAGTTGGAGGTTGCTGTGAGCTGTGAAGCCATGGCACTCTACCCAGGGGGATAGCTTGAGGCTCTGTCTCAAAAAAAAAAAAAAATACCAAGACCCTGTCTCTACAAAAAAAATTTTTTTTAATTAGCTGAGTGTGGTGGCCCATGTCTGTAGCTTTAGCTACTCAGGAGGCTGGGGTGGATGGATCACTTGAGTCCAGCAGTTCAAGGCTATAGTGAACAATGATTGTGCCACTGCCCTCCAGCTGGGGTAATAGAGTGAGACTCTGTCTCAAAAAGAAAAATAAATAGGTTCAGTGCCTGTAGCTCAGTGGTTAGGGCACCGGCCACATACACTGGGGATGGTGGGTTTGAACCGGCCTGGGACTGCTAAACAACAATGACAACTACAACAACAAAAAATAGTCAGGCATTATTGTGGCAGGCACCTGTAGTCCCTGCTACTTGGGAGGCTGAGGCAAGAGAATCACTTAAGCTCAGGAGTTGGAGGTTGCTGTGAGCTATGACACCACAGCACTCTACTAAGGGCGATATAGTGAGACTCTGTCTCAAAAAAAAAAAAAGAAAAGAAAAGAAAATACAATTTTAAAAAATGTATTTGCTAAACACAGGGACTACTGTCCCTGTCTTGATAAGAATTTGTGTACTACTTTGAAACAAAGGAAATAAAAGAAATGACAAAACAGATGAGTACAAGCAATGAAGAGGATTACTACTAACCATCTTTCAGTAAAAATATGAAGCACTATTGCCACCATGATCTGTCAAGATCCCTAATCTGGGTAAATTTTTAATCTATTGGTTCAGGGCACACAAGACTCTTCTCAATGTCTAGGCCTGCCTCTACCACCGCTCAGTTTCTCAATATCAACAAAGAAAGCTATTCTTGGTTTCTTGCTACCAGAATTAATCTCTTGCTTTTTGGTACTTCCACAGATTACTGTTGCTTTTTTTTTTTTTTTTTTGAGACAGAGTCTCAAACTGTCGCCCTGGGTAGAGTGCTATGGTGTCATAGCTCACAGCAACCTTAAACTCTTGGGCTTAAGTGATTCTCTTGCCTCAGCCTCCCAGTAGCTTGAACTACAGGTGCCCACCACAATGCCTGGCTATTGTTTGGTTGCAGTTGTCATTGTTGTTTAGCAGGCCTGGGCTGGGTTCAAACCTGCCACCTTGGTATATGTGGCTGGCACCCTGCTGAATGAACTACGGGTACTGCCAGAGAATACTGTTGCTTTATTTTTTTTTAGAGACAGAGTCTTACTTTGTTACCCTCGGTAGAGTGCCGTGGCATCATAGCTCGCGGCAACCTCCAGCTCTTGGGCTTAGGCAATTCTCTTGCCTCAGCCTCCCGAGTAGCTGGGACCACAGGCACCTGCCACAACGCCCGGCTATTTTTTGTTGCATTTTGGCCAGGGCCAGGATTGAGCCCACCACCCTTGGTATATGGGGCTAGTGCCCTACCCACTGAGCCACAGGCGCCACCCAGTACTGTTGCTTTAGTAGAGCATATTTTGGTTTATGGAATAGCTAACTGTGGTCTGTAAAACCTTGCAAGGCAAAAAGGGACAAGGCTTTTTTGCTTTTCTATTGCCTTCAATATATCTAATAGAGGACCACGAGCATAGTAGTGTTCAACTAATTTTTTTTTTTTTTAGACAGAGTGTCATTATGTCACCCTCAGTAGAGTGCCATGGTGTCACAGCTCATAGCAGCCTCAAACTCTTGGGCTTAAGCTATTCTCTTACTTCAGCCTCCTGAGTAGCTGGGACTACAAGCGCCCACCACAATGTCTGGCTATTTTAAGAGGTGGGGTCTCGCTCTTGTTCAGGTTGGTCTTGAACCTGTGAGCTTAGGCAATCCACCTGCCTCACCCTCCCAGAGTGCTAGGATTACAGGCGTAAGCCACCTTGCCGGCTTCAACTAATGTTTTTGAATTAGTTGAAAAAGGTCATGCGGAGCACTGAAGAAATCTACACTCTAATTTTCCTATCAAAGATTTCTTTTCATTTCCAGGAAAAATTGGTAATAAGTGATGTTTACAAGGAATAGGGCAGCACCTGAACAGAAGGTCCCCCCATATGTGACCAGTGGCTGGTGGCCAGGAGTGAGAGTTTAGAGAAGTAACATGTCTGAGAACAGTCTGCCAATGATAATGGAAAGCAGCCTAAACTTTGAAGTGGCTGTATTTGGAGGGGAGGCCATTTTGTGCTCTTTGGGGAAAATGTTAATGAGAGGTTTCACAAATGTCAGACTTGCCTGATTAAACGAAGCCAGCTAGGTAGATGTTTTTCATATTAATGCCATCTCTGCTGAAAGAGCAAAGTGGGGGAAGAAAAGGGGGTTTGAGAAAGGAAAATGATAAACCTCAATTATTTACAAAAGAAATTATGCTTCTGCTAACTTGGGCAAGGATATCAGAGAACTGTTATATGGCTGGCCTGGCTGCTCTACTTTTGGACCTTTCAAAAGGAAAAATTCAAACCCTGAAACCAGGAGAAGAGATAGAACAGGATGACTACTGCCTATCCTAGGGTGTCTACTGATTAAGAACTTCAAGGAAGCTAAGGAAGTTAAGTTGTAGAGAAAGTTCCACTTGAATAGTTGCTTTTAAAGGAAGAAAAAGTATAGGAGGAACGTCATATAAAAATTGATATGTTTAAGGGAGTTCTTTCTCCTTAGTATGAGCTTGTTTTTTTTTTTTTTTTTAATTTCAGATGTGGGAGGCACCTGTGGCTCAGTGGGTAGGGCACCGGCCCCATATACTGAGGGTGGAGAATTCAAACCTGGACCCAGCCAGATTGCAACAAAAAAAAAAAATAGCCGGGCATTGTGGTGGGTGCCTGTGGTTCCAACTACTCGGGAGGCTGAGGCAAGGGAATTGCCTGAGCCCAGGAGTTGGAGGTTGCTGTGAGCTGTGTGACACCACAGCACTCTACCAAGGGCAATAAAGGGAAACTCTGTCTCTACAAAAAAAAAAATTAAAAAAAAAAATAAAAATAATTCAGATGTTTTTGTAGTTTCTTTTCTCTTCTTAACTTTACAAACACGGAATTGGATTTCTTATAATCTTTGTTCCTGACCCACTCTCATCACTGTTCCTAAAACTATTCCCAAGAGTTTTTTTTATGATTTCTGTCACCTAAATTAAAGGGTAGGGGTGGGCAAATACTGTTGATTAAGAGAGCTCAGCCACCTTTTGCCCTTGTTTCTCCCCGGCCCAGCCTGCAATTGTGTCCCAATCAACCAGCATTAATACAGATACACAGAGGTATTTATTTGCTGCTGATTCTGCCTAGCTGTATTCAGACTCGATCTCCATGTGTATTTAATAAATCACACTAGTTAGGTGGACAGGATTAGTTCCAAGTCACCTAATGACTATATCATGAACTACAGCATTAAAGGGATTAATATTAATCTGAGCCATTGCAGTTCAGTGGAAAAGGCCAGTCTGTTCTCCAACAGGAGCTCCAGCCGGCAAGAAATCCTCAACAAGACCAGGAAGATTAATGAGGGCTTCTACATTCTGCCTGCAAATCTTCACCTACCAGGGTGTGGGGTAGTGAATCCCAGTCCAGACGAGCTCATAAATAACTCGCAATATCACAAGTATTTGGGGCAGCTGAGCCCCAGCAAGAGAGGCCAGCTAGCCCTCTCTATCTTCTCCTCCTGTAACTCACACCACTGAGATGGCACAGGAATTTTACAGGCCCACACAGCGGCTGGTTTTGTTTTCTTTCACGTAAGGGCCCACACCTCGTAAATCATTTTCTTATTTCAGGAAAAGAAGTATACTAACTGTAGTCCAGACTTGAGTGTACTCAGAAGAACATGAAGCTTCCCTGAAATTGGAAAAATAACCTGGGTTCCATGATACATGGAATGTGCTTGCAAGTCACTAAATCTTCCCTTGTTCAGTGGCACATTTCCTCTCCATTAGCACCCACAGAATTCAGAACTACTTTTCTTAGCTCTGCCAAAGTGACCACTCTCTAGAAAGAACTGCAACTATAAGACACCTTGGCCCTCATTTCTCTATTAAGAGACCAATAAGATGAACCTAGTCACACCTCAGATCTCCACAGGCCAAGGTACAGCTTGGATTTAACTGGCTTAGAAAGGAAACATGGCACCAGTATGAGATCCCGACAGAGAAAGCAATAAGCCACAATTAAACTCAATTTATTGGAAGACCTATTTCTTTCTCAGTGTCCCCAGAGGCACCTGAGAAAAATACCAGGAGTTGAATTTTATGGCCAGAGTTGTATCTGCTGGAGATACCAAACAAACAGCTGTTTCTACCTGAAGCACCACAGTTTCATAGTTTGAAAAAACTGAAAATATAAGTTTACTCCAACAGAGACCCTTTAACTTTCCCTTGCAATGAAAAGGATTGCCAGCCAGCACAGTTAGGCTCCTACCAATAAAAGTTACTGAACTGAAAGGTAAATTTCAGTAGCATTAAAATATAAGTGAACTGAGGCCCTACTGTCAGGTTATGTGAAGTTTAGAAATGCTTGCCAAACACCCTAAGTATAGAGCTACCACTGCTACAGCTGAGCAGGAGACAAAAGACTCATTAAGTGGGTTATTCCTCACTACTATGGCAGAGTAGGGCAGAGAGATTTAACATCTAAGTTTGTAAATATTCCATCATATTTATAAGAGAGATAAAAGTGGAGTCCACTCAAAATCTCTATTAGGTAAAGAAGGAGATAAGACAATGAATGTTAAGGTAGGATCTCTATTTTTCAGCTAAGAAGCAAGGGAAGAAAAACCCTCATATTGCTGGGGGAAAACCCTGAGAGGTTAGGAAACCTATAAACCAGGGGTCCTCAAACTTTTTAAACAGGGGGCCAGTTCACTGTTCCTCAGACTGTTGGAGGGCCAGACTGTGGGCCCCGGGATGAGTTGGCTGCTAAGCAGGACAGGCAGTGGTGGCAAAAACAACCGGCAGGCTGGATAAATGTCCTAGGCGGGCTGCATGTGGCCCGCGGGCTGTAGTTTGAGGACGCCCAACCCTCAGTTCCACTAGCATACTTTAACTCTGGAGAAATTCATGGGGCACAGGAATGGGTGGCTCTACAACCAATAAAGGCAGTTCGCTTGAGTGGGAAGAGAAGAAATTTGGCCTATTTAGCCATAATTCATGTTTTCCTGCCAGCCAGGCTGGCTGGTTTACATAAAGTCCCTAAGAGAGGGATGGGGTTAAGTGACAGAAGCTTTCTCATCACCCTCACCAAACTAAAGCCCACGCCATCACACATCCAAGCCTTGCTACCCACAAGATAAATAAAAAAGAAACAGCAGCATAAGATCATCCTGGAGAAACAGATATTTTCTTGGTAGCTGCAAAAAGGCTCCATTCTCTCTCTCTACCTACATGTCCTGTGCCATTCCTTCATCTTCTCATCCCCTGCAGCTTCTCTCTTGGTTCTGAGAAAATTAACTACTTCACACATAGAGTCTAACTCTCTCTTCACAGCCGAGTCAGGCTAACTTAAAGCTTAAGCCAGTGGACCCCAGAACAGCTAAAGACATTAACCTAAAGTTTTACCATACTAAGATTATCTATATATACCACAGCAATATGCATAGACCTTCCTTCAGCCCCAATACAGAATGAATAGGAGTATTTATAGTTCTTAAGAGCTCCTCTGTCTCTTGCCAGACATTCTTGTTCCTCAAACCATCAGAAGAAAGATGCTCCCTGGACATGGAGGTACTTGAGTTATATAATTCTATGGGAAGGGGATGTCTACTAGTGGCAGCATTCTTTCCTCAAAGCACCCTCTAAAGGAGAGCATCCTGTACAATGCTGAGTCCCCAGGCCATCATGTACACAGGAACAGGGCCATGCAGCGGGATGCATCAGGCTCCAGGAATGCTGAAGTCCACATATTTGCCATTCAATACCAAAATGGCTTTTCAAGTTCAATCAGCTATAAATGTTGCTTTGTTTTAATTTTCCACTGAACTTCCTGGAACCTATTATCCAACTGTCAGGGATGTATATTTAGCAAGAGCAACATGGCCTCTTTGCCACTGCCCCACTGCTCATGTCACCTCTAATAAATAGAAAAATCAACCCCTTCCTCAATCCCCGTTGTAAATGTGGCTTGAGGCTGATAAAAAATACTTTTGGTAGATAGGACACAAACTGATCAACCACTGAGAGTTACCTGCAAATCCCAACTCTTTCCTAGATTAATGCTGTTGCAAGGTTTTCTAATAGTCCAGGAAAACTCTCTAATGCTTGTACTCATTGGAATTTTGGGAATGCTAGTAGTAGAAATGACCTAAGAGAGAAATTTAATATAGGGATAGCAGACTTTAAATATTCAAACCTAATACAGCATATAATATTCAAGAAGAATAATCTGAAAAACCAAAATCAGGGCTAACAGGAATAAGGAAGGCAGACGTACAGCTTCAATTTCATCTCATGAAGCTAGTTTGAAAATACAACTTCCTCTTGGTCAACAGAACATGAGGCAAACAAAACGTTTTCCATTCTGTCAAGATTCTTTTGCCTTGGGTGGTGCCTATGGCTCAGTAGGAGGGCACTAGCCCCATATACCAAGGGTGGCAGGTTCAAACCCAGCTGCGGCCAAACTTCAACAAAAAAATAGCCAGGAGTTGTGGTGGGTGCCTGTAGTCCTAGAAACTCGGAAGGCTGAGGCAAGAGAATTGCCTAAGCCCAGGAGTTTGAGGTTGCTTTGAGCTGTGTGATGCCAGGGCACTCTACTGAGGGCAATAAAGTGAGACTCTGTCTCTACAGAAAAAAAAAAAAAAAGATTCTTTTGAGTTTTCCAGCTACTGATACTTTTTACTCTGATATCAAACAGTAAGAATAGACTAAACTTGAATGAGAAACACGTGTACCCTACCACTTTTCCAATTCACCACTTCTACCAACTAGAAATCCACCTAAATCCTGTAATTATCCTCATGGCCTCTTTCCAGTTCCACAATATCCAGCACAACTCTTCAAGCCTAACAGAAGAGGCCTATATATTATATATTTAAAAATATAGCTGCAGCTAGGTGAGGTGGCTAACACCTATAATCCCAGCACTTTGGGAGGCCAACATGGGATGATTGCTTGAGGCCAGGATTTCAAGACCAGCCTTGACAACATAGTGAGACCTCATCTCTACAAAAAAATATCAAAATTAGGCCAGGTGCAATGGCTCATGCCTGTAATCCCAGCATTTGAAAGGCCAAGGTGGGTGGACTGCATGAGCTTACAGGCTCCAGACCAGCCTGGCCTGAGCGAGATTTTGTCTCTTAAAAAAAAAAATAAATAAACCCAGCTGGTTCAGCGCCTGTGGCTCAAGCATCTAAGGTGCCAACCACTTACACCTGAGCTGGCGGGTTCGCATCCAGCCCAGGCCCACCAAACAACAATGACAGCCACAACAAAAAATAGCCCGGAGTTGTGGCAGGCACCTGTAATCCCAGCTACTACAGAGGCAGAGGCAGGAGACTCGCTTGAGCCCAGGAGTTGGAGGTTGCTGTGAGCTGTGATGCCACAGCACTCTACCCAGAGTGACAGCTTCAGGCTCTGTCTTAAAAAAAAACAAACAAAAAACCCAAAACAAAACAACAGCAACAACAACAAAAACAGCCAGGCGCTGTTGTGGGAGCCTGTAGTCCCAGCTACTTGGGAGGCTAAGACAAGAGGATCGCTTGAACCCAAAAGTTTGAGGTTGCTGTGAACTAAGACGCCATAGCACTCTACCAAAGGTGACCAAGGGAGATTCTGTCTCAAAAAAAAAAAAAAAAAAGAAAGAAAGAAAATTAGCTGGTGGATTCGGGGGGATGGTGGTTGCACTCCTACAGTCCCACAGTTCCAGCTACTTGGAAGGCTGAGACAAGGATCACTTTGGCCCAGGAGTTTGAGATTTATGCCATCTAGCCTGGGCTGAACACAGTGAGACCCTGTCTCAAAAAAATAAATAAATAAAACACACACATACATACACACAATGCCAAAAAATATATGCACATTTTAAGAGATGTTATCTCTGTATTACTTTTTGAAATTGAACTGAAGGCACCATTACTGGTCAAATATACCTAGACATGCTACACACATCCATTTTACCCGAAATTTCTACACTTTGGGGGAATGAAAAATTTCACTTACAACAAGATCTTTTTAAATATGTATACATTTTTTTTGGCACTCCTATACATTGGTCATAATTTTCTTAAATTATACAAAAGTAAACCAATAGCCAAAAAACATTTTTCTATAACCCAGAAACATAAAATAATATAAACTCAAAATGAAAGTAATTTCTAGACAGCTTGGCAACTGTAGCTCAGAGGCTAGGGCGCCAGCCACATACACCAGAGCTGGTGGGTTCAAACCCAGCCTGGGCCTGCCAAACAACAATAACAACTCCAACCAAAAAATAGCCGGTGTTGTGTTAGGCGCCTGTAGTCCCAGCTACTTGGGAGGCTGAGGTAAGAGAATTGCTTAAGCTCAAGAGTTTGAGGTTGCTGTGAGCTGTGACATCAAGGCACTCTACTGAGGGTGACAAAGTCAGACCCTGTCTCAAAAAAAAGAAAGTAAGTAATTTCTAGTCAAATGCAGTGGCTCATTGTACCCCCAGTGCTTTGAGAGGCCAATGCAGGAAGATCAATTGAGGCATGAAGTTAGAAATCAGCCACAGTGAGACCCTGTCTCTACAAAAATAAAATCAAAGAATTAGTCGAGTAAGGTGGTGTGCAGGAAGATCAACTGAGGAATGAAGTTTGAGATCAGCCACAGTGAGAACCTGTCTCTACAAAAAAAAAAAATCAAAAAATTAGTCAAGTGAGGTGGTGTGTATGTGGCTCAGGAGGCTGAGGCAGGAGGATCCTTTGAGCTCAGGAGTTCAAAGTTACAGTGAGCTATGATCACGTCATTGTACTCCAGCCTGGATAGCAGAGAAAAACCCTGTATCAAAAAAAAAGTCACTTCTAGGACTAATTCAGCATCACTAAATTAGCAGATCTAGAATAGGGAGAAAATTTAGAAGAGCAAAATAAAAATTTTCATTCCAAAATCAGTAAGTTCTAGATCCACAAATAAAGACATACAAAAATAATAACCAGGAAGGCCAAAAGTTTATTTTTAAAAACCCACCCAAAACAACAACATAAAACCTCAAACCAGCCTTAGCTGAACAAATACAGTACACAAGATCTCCTTATCAGCTATGGGAGGTGAACGAGCAGTATCTCAAGTACAAATGAGGACAGTGAGGCAAAGCAAAGCTACAAACTGAGCTTACTAAAGAAAAAGAATAGGGTGACACCTGTGGCTCAAAGGAGTAGGGTGCCAGCCCCATATGCCAGAGGTGGTGGGTTCAAACCCAGCCTGGCCAAAAACTGCAAAAAAAAAGAAAAGAAAGAAAAAGAATAAGCTTCAGATTTATAACCTCTGGGCCCTGACCCAGACAAGGGGAAAATCTGTATTATCAGGGGAAGAGTAGACCTCAGTCTTTCCATTTCATTTAAATATTCTTATGCTCATCTCCTCAAAAGCCATCTTATTAGTGCTGTTGACCAAAAATAATATAAATATACCCTTGCATCTATGGTTTGTGTATATGTGTATGTGACAGGTCTCTCTCTGTTGCCGTGGCTAGACTAAGTGCAACCTCAAACTCCTGGGCTAAAGAGATCCTCCTGCCTCGGCCTCCCAAGTAGCTAAAACTATAGGTGCAAGCCACCATGCCTGATTGATTTTTCTATATTTTGTATAGATGGGGTTTTGTTCAGGCTAGCCTTGACTTCCTGAGCTTAAGTGATCCACCCGCCTCAGCCTCCTAAAGTGCTAGGATTACAGGCGTAAGCCACTGTGCCCAGCCACAGGGTACAGGCACATCTGTTCTAGTAGATTCAGCCAGCTTTCCAATTTACATACTTACCCTCAGATATGAGAGTTTCAGTTGTTTTGCATCCTTGCCATCACTTGCTATTGTTTGTCTTTTTCATTTTAGCCACTCTGCTTTACATGTAGTAGTATGCCATTCTGGTTTTGAATTTTTCTAATGACTGATCAAGTTCAGCACATTTTCTTATGTTTGCTGTTTACAGTGTTTACAGAGGTATCCTTTACTGTGAGGTGTCTCTGTTCAAGTCTTTTCACCATTTTTCTTTTCTTTTTTTTTTTTGAGACAGAGCCTCAAGCTGTCCCCTGGGTAGAGTGCCATGGCATTGCAGCTCACAGCAACCTCCAACTCCTGGGCTCAAGCAAATCTACTGCCTCAGCCACCCAAGTAGCTGGGACCACAGGCACCCGCCACAATGCCCAGCTATTTTTTGGTTGCAGCTGTCGCTGTTTGGTGGGCCCGGGCTGAATTCGAACCTGCCACCTTAGGTGTATGTGGCTGGCACCTTAGCCACTTGAGCCACAGACACCAAGCCCCCCATTTTTCTATTGTGAAATCTGTTTTTTTCTTATCGATTGATACAAGTTCTTATAGGGACTTTTTTTTTATTAATCAAGTTTGGTAATTTGTGAGTATCACTAGAACTATTCCTCTCAAAAATCAAAAGTTTACTGTATTTCATACAGGTCTCTATAATTCACTGGGCAAAACAAAACTACAAATGAAGCTCATATTTCAATTTTTAAAAAATTCTTATTTTTTTTCTTCTTTTTTCCTGCATGTCCACATAACCATACATATTCCAATTTTAAAACAGCAGTTCTAACCTTTGATTCTATCATGCTAAGGGCCCTGGCTTCTAAGAATAGCAGGATGCACTGACGTTTAGGTTCCACAAAAAACTGAAAATGATATTCCCAGTTTAACAGGAATGAAAGTGTGGGGATAGAGGAAGAGAGAAAGCAATACTTTTCCTGGGATGAAAGCCCCTACAGCACACAGGCCTGATTAGTAAATGGAAATTCCAGATAGCCTCTGAATAGAATCCTTTTCCACCTTTCAAATAATTTACAGCTTAATGTCAGCTAAACTTAGTAACTTCTCCCATTTGTCCATGGCAAGAAGATTCTTGGCAGGCTTTCCATGGTCATTACAGGCCTTTTCATAGATCCTTGAAATATGATGTGACCATCAAAATGTCAGCACTTACCTGCTGCCCACACTCTAGACACATGGTCTAACTCACAGGTCAGTGACTGATAACATGAGGAAAAAAATACCAGCTTTAGATCTGATTCAAGAATAAACACCTGGCAATTTCCATGTTCTTGATAATATAAGCTAAAAATGATAATGATGGTCAATTCCATGGTCATATCAGGACTATCTAAAGAGATAATCCCTTCCAAAGCAATCAGATAGAGTGAAAGAAGCAAATTAATAAATAAAAATACCTAAGCAATGGAATAGCAGTAATTCTGCTGATGAAAATGCCTATGTTCAGAGATCTTCAATGATTTTCCACTTCTACTGAATTAAGGAGAATAACAGAATTTAAAGCTATAAGGAAGCAGGCATCCAGTCCACTTTCTATCCAATTTGTGTTTGTGTGCATTTGTGTGTCTATGTACGTATTGAGGTTATTCAAGTGATTTAACCTCTTTGAAATCATGACAAAGCCCAGTTTGTATCTCAAGTCTTCATACTTCTTTTTTTTTTTTTTTTGAGACAGAGCCTCAAGCAGGCCCCCTGGGTAGAGTGATGTGACATCACAGCTCACAGCAACCTCCAACTCCTGGGCTCAAGCGAGTCTCCTGCCTCAGCCTCCCAAGTAGCTGGGACCACAGGCACCCACCACAACACCTGGCTATTTTTTGGTTGCAGCCATCATTGTTGTTTGGCAGGCCCAGGCTGGATTCAAACCCACCACCTTAGATGTATGTGGCTGGCGCCTTAGCCACTTGAGCCACAGGCGCCAAGCCAAGTCTTCATACTTCTTGATAGGTATCTTTTAACTATACTTAGCGACCTTCTTTAGTTGGTGCTTAACGCCCTATATAACATGAGTCCAGTCCTACCTATTTACCTTTCTTTCTCAATGGATTCCTTGTTCTTCCCCCAACTCTAGATTGTCCTCCCTCCATTCTTTTGGTATCCCTTTACCTCCATCCTTTTGACATTCTTTGGGCCAAAAGATTAGCCCACAAAGATTAGCCTTTACCTTTCCAAAATAGTACTTGACATTCAAATGTGATTATATTTTATTCCACAAAGCACCAAAAAGTGTGCAAAAGCACCAAAAGACATGCAATTAAAATTTATTGAATGATTCTTTAGGATAGAAACAAGAGAGATTTTCCCAAAATCAGAAGTACAATATTATTTCACTGAGGAGATCACATATAAAGCAAATACTTCCTCAGGCATATGAAACCAAGGATGCCAATTCATAGAGAAAAGGAAATCTTTAACACCAGGGGTAGAAAGAAACTAGGGTTCAGAGGATAGCTCTATCATTTTATAGGTGAAAGAAAATGAACCAAAGAAAGCTAAAGGTATTTGCCCAAGTTCACAAAGATTTATTTTTTATTTGCTTATTTACTTATTTTTTGAGACAGAGTCTCACTATATCACCATGGGTAGAGTGCCATGGCAACCTCAAATTCTTGGGCTTAAGTGATTCTTTTGCCTCAGCCTCCCAAGTAGCTGGAACAAGAGGTGCCCACTACAACACCTGGCAATTTTTGGTTGTAGTTGTCATTATTGTTTGGCAGGCCTGGGCTGAATTAGAACTTGCCAGCTCCAGTGTATGTGGCTGGCGCCCTAGCCACTGACTATAGGCACCAAGCCCACAAAGATTTAGAGTTTAGAACATAATAGCACCTTCTGAGATTCTGGTGAGATACGGATCTTCTTCCCAGCAGAGTGTATATGTATGTGTGTGTATATACACACAAATAATTCTACTTATAATTTCACAGGGTCCATTCATCTCCTAAAGTCCATTCCTAGATCCTAGATCAGAATGCTTGATCTCAATCCTTCTTGGACCAACATCTTGCATTAAGAAATTTAGGGGGGGCAGGTGCAATGGCCCACACTTATAATCCAGCCAGGTCACATGTGGGAGGAGGATTGCTTAAGGCCAGGAGTTCAAGACTAGCTTGGGCAACATAGTAAGACTCTGCTTGTACAAAAAAATAAAATTAGCCAGGTACAGGTGCTTGTGGTCCCAGCTACTGAGGAGACTGATACTGAGGAGACTGAGGCAGAAGGATTGTTTGAGCCCAGGAGTTTGAGGTTACAATGAGTTATGATCACACCACTGCATTCCAGCCTGGGCAACAGGGCAAGACCTCATCTCTAAAGAACATTTTTTAATTCTTTTTTTTTTTTTTTTTAAAGAGACAGTTTTTTACTTTGTCACCCTCAGTAGAATGCTGTGGCATCACAGCTCACAGCAATCTCCAGTTCTTGGGGATATGTGATTCTCTTGCCTCAGCCTCCCAAGTAGCTGGGACTACAGGTGCCCACTACAACGCCCAGCTATTTTTTGTTGCAGTTTGGCCAGAGCCAGGCTCGAACCTGCCACCCTTGGTATGGTATGGTATGCCACCCTTGGGCTGGCCCCTACTCACTGAGCCACAGGTGCCCCCCAGGACATTTTTTAAAAAATAAAATAAAACAATTTTTAAGAGACAGGGTCCCACCCTGTCACCAAGGCTGGCCTCGAACTCTGGGGCTCAAGAAATCTTCTCATGTAGCTGAAACTATAGGTATGTACCACTACTCCTGGCCTGTATAAAATTTTATAAATTTACTTATAACTACATAAGGAACTTTTTCTTATATCTATCCTAGTTTGAAGATTATGTTCCTGAATTTTAGTATTCTAAAAGTTGACACTCTTTATTTCATTCCTCTCTGAAATTTTTCATGTTAGAAAACAAAATCTTTCTTAGATGCTGTAACCAGAACCATATAAGGCATTCAAGGTCTTGGCATGCTGTAATTTTGTTTTCAAAATCTTGTAGTGTGAAGCCCACAACAGTGAGGACATCTTTACCTATAAAGCAAATAAGTAATCAGAGAATAGAACACATTCCTGAAATCAGGATACAGACTATAAAAGGCCAAATAAATCTTAAATATATTTTAGATTTTCCCTGAAGTATATATTAGCTTAAACTTAAATTTTTCTGTCTGGATACATTTTTTTTTTTTTTTTTTTGAGACAGAGCCTCAAGCTGTCCCCCCTCCAACTCCTGGCCTCAAACGAGTCTCTTGTCTCCGCCTCCCAAGTAGCTGGGACCACAGGCGCCCGCCATACCGCTCGGCTATTTTTTGGTTGCAGCCGTCATTGTTGTTTGGCAGGTCCAGGCTGGGGATTCGAACCCGCCACCTTAGGTGTACGTGGCTGGTGCCTTAGCCGGCTGAGATATAGGCGCCGAGCCTGTCTGGATACATTTTTATAAATTCTTTTATTCCTATTAGAAGAACTCAATTACATGCAAAGATGGAGAACTCATTATGTGTTCTCCAAAGGCAGAATAGCTTTGGAGGCAAAAAGACCTAGATTTGAACCCTATTCATAATATAATCATAGCAAATAAACTTCTCTTGGTGTTTTGTTTTGTTTTGTTTTTTTGCAGTTTTGGCCAGGGCCGGGCTTGAACCTGCCATCTCTGGTATATGGGGCTGGCACCCTACTCCTTGAGCCACAGGTGTTCCCCTGCAAATAACTTCTCTAAGCCACAGTTTCTGCACCTATAAAATGAAGAAGGAAAAAACCCTACCTTATATACTTGAAAATTAAATGAAACAACGTATATGAAAAATATAGTTAAGAACAGCTAAGAATATTTTTGATAAAGCTAAGGACTAGGAGGGTACTTGTTCTGTATATTAAAATTTATGACCAGGCACAGTGGCTCATACCTATAACTCCAGCACTTTGGGAAGCTGAAGTCGGAGGATCACTTGAGGCCAAGTGTTCAAGACCAGACTGGGCATGACCCCATACAAGACCCCATCTCTTAAAAACAATTTTTTTTTTAAATCAGAAGTTGTAACATGTGCCTGTAGTACTAGCTACTCAGTAGGCTAAGGCAGGAAGATCAATTGATCACAAGAGTTCAAAGCTGAAGTGAGCTATGATCACATTATTGCACTCCAGCTTGGACAACAGAACAAGATCTCATCTCTAAAAAATAAATACATAAAAATAAAACCAAAAATCATGAAAGAAAAACAACAATGGCTAATTTTTCT
The DNA here is from genome assembly GCA_963575145.1 of Galago senegalensis. Lineage (NCBI taxonomy): Eukaryota > Metazoa > Chordata > Mammalia > Primates > Galagidae > Galago > Galago senegalensis. The sequence continues at coordinate 7,909 of CAUYTI010146450.1, read as the reverse complement.
ATATTCTTTAGTAGAGATGGGGTTTTGCTCTTGCTCAGGCTGGTCTCAAACTCCAGAGCTCAAGCAATCCTCCCACCTTGGCCTTCCTGAGTGCTAGGATTATAGGCATGAGCCACCATACCCAGCCTCCTTCATAATTTTAATGCCATGTCTTAGCCTGAGGAACCCTGAGACTGCATGTTGTGAGCTGCCTGATTGGAAGAGGCTGGGAGACACCTTAATCCTTAACTTGTTCTACTCTGGTATAGCAGCATCCATATGCAAACAACCTCAATTATTCTTTAGGTAGCTATAACAGTCAGGAATCATTGAAATTTTCTAAGATCTCAGGGAAGCCATGTAAGGCTTTTCTAGAAGAAATGTGTTATAGATATTAAAGTCAGTTTACATCTGTGTCACTTATCGTCAACTGACTTTGACAACAGTGCCCAGACCATTCAATGAAGAAAGAATTGTCGGGGCCGGGACTGGCCTGGTCTCCGGCCCCAGCCTATCTAATTGTCCGGACATGGACTGCTGTGCTATCTTGCACAGCACTCCCCTTAAGTGCAGGAGGGCAATTCATCTTAGTAGGAGGGAGAGAGAAAGAGACACAGTCTTAGTAGGAGAGCAAGTCTTAGCAGTCTTCATAGAAGAGTGCCAAACAAGTGCCCTACAAGGAGGAGCAAAAGAGTTAGAGTGAGTTGGGCAGCGCCTATGGCTCAAGGAGTAGGGTGCCAGCTCCATATGCTGTAGGTTCAAACCCAGCCCCAGCCAAAAACTGCAAAAAAAAAAAAAAGAGTTAGAGTGAGCAAGTCCGTGAAAGAATGAATATGTCATAGGTGTTTCTTACAATTACAGAGCATTCAAAACATAACTCTCGCTTCTCCTTCCCTTGAATTATCTGGTCTCCTACAAAGAATTGTCTTTTCAAAGAATGATGGTGGGACAACTAGATATCTATATGCAAAAGAATGAAGTTGGACTCCCTATCCTATGTCATTGGATCAAAGATCTAAATGTAAGCCCTAAAACAATAAAACTCTTAAAAAAAAAAAAAGATAGGTGTAAATTTTGAACCAGGGTTTTTCAACCTTGGTACTAGTGACTGTTTGGGCCAGATAATTCTTTGTTGAAGGAACTGTCCTGTGCATTGTGGGAGGTTTAGCAGCATCCTTCATGGCTTCAATCCATTAGATACCAATAGCACACCTCCCTGCAAGTTGAGACAATCAAAAATATCTCCTGATATTGCCAGATTTCCTCTGGAGGGCAAAATCATACAGTTGAGAATCATTGTTTTAGACTAATTTATGATCTTTATCTTCTTCCCTTGCAAAATTACCAATGTCTACACTATAACTATATGAATGGTTATCTTCTTAGTTCTCTCTCTCTTTTTTTTTTTTTTAGACAGAGTCCCACTCTTCTTACTCTGTTGCCCTCAGTAGAGTGCTGTGGCATCACAGCTCACAACAACCTCAAACTCTTGGGTTCAAGCGATCCTCTTGCTTCAGCCTCCTGAGTAGCTGGGATTACAGGTGTGAGCCACTACACCAGGTTAGTTTTTCTATATACAGTTGTGAAACCAAGTACTGTATGGTGATTTTTGAAAATACTGTTCTTTTTACATTTTAAATCATTGTCCTACTCAATTACTCTGTACGTAACAGGGAACTAAAAAATAAAACAAAAGTAAAACAACAGGCTAGTCACTTTGGCATTGTCTCTTCACAGTCAGAAAAGAATGACATTCCTGACAGCAATCAATAACTTAGGCACATTTGTACAAAATGACAAGCTATGAAAGAAGCAAATTGAATGACTGAGCTTTGTTTGAAATTTAGTGTCACTGCTACAAAGAAATTAGGAAAAACAGTCACTCCTAAACCAAGGTCCTATACTAGAAACCTCAAACACCTCCCCCCTCCTGAGCTCTGGTGTCATTAGCTAAAATGAATGCATACACAGATCTGTTAAGTGTCAACTAGCATAGCAGGCATTGTAAGGTCAGAATTTTTTTAACATTTATTTAACCTGTTTTAATTCAGGTTCTGAGTTCCTGTGCAAGACAATTACTCTACTTGATAGAAGGTTAGGTTTCACTTTAGAACCTCTTTTGTACTGCTAGTACAACTGCAATGCTACTACGACCTTAACTTTTTTTTAGCTCTTGAATAATGCCTGACCTACTGCTGTCACTGTCTAATTCAGAGACTGAGGCTGGCAGAAGGAAATGGCTCTGGAAGCCACAGCTGTTACACAGAACAGCTACCATCTTCCAAGTATGAGAACCACTTCCAGCTCCTTCTTTGATCAGTTTGCTCAATATAAATTTCAGATCTAATCTGAAGCCAGTGAAAGGAGGTATGGCTTCCAAGACTAAAGTTATTTTGTTGAAGAATATTATCAAGGGAATTGTATATATAGCCAGACAAAAAGCCAAGATACTCCATAAATATGAGGCCTAATCTTCCCCTACCTTTCAGAAGACCTGAAACCCCTTGCCTAGTCATGTGAAAACATACTCCATCTGACTCAACCATCACTCATTTTTTACACTGTTTACTGACCATACCCATACAGATGTGTGAAAGTTATTCCATCTTCTTTTCAAAGAATGTGACTATATTTAATATTATACTTTAAATAATAATAAAAACAATCATTTAATCACTATGTACTATATACCAGGTAGGTACTATGATAAACACTTGACTTACATTACCTTATTTTTAATTTTCACAATGATCTTAAAATAAAGGTTTTACATTTTCCCATTTTTTACATTTATTTTTAAAAATTATGGCGCAGCGCCTATAGCTCAACCGGCTAAGGCGCCAGCCACGTACACCTAAGGTGGCGGGTTCGAATCCCCAGCCTGGACCTGCCAAACAACAATAATGGCTGCAACCAAAAAAAAAAAAAAAAAAGCCAGGCGTTATGGTGGGCGCCTGTGGTCCCAGCTACTTGGGAGGCGGAGGCAAGAGACTCGCTTGAGCCCAGGAATTGGAGGTTGCTATGAGCTGTAATGCCACGGCACTCTACCCAGAGGGACAGCTTGAGGCTCTGTCTCAAAGAAAAAAAAACCAAATTAACATATAGGCTGGGCACAATGGCTCATGCCTACAACCCCAGCACTTTGGGAGACTGAGGCAGGAGGTCTTCAGCTCAGGAGTTTGAGATCAGCCTGAGCAAGAGCAAGATCCCATCTACACTAAAAATAGAAAAGTTAGCTGGGCATTGTGGTGGGCACCTGTAGTCCCAGCTATGCAGGAGGCTGAGACAAGAGGATTGCCTGAACCCAGAAGTTTGAGGTTGCTGTGAACTAGGTGGACAATAGGGCACTCTAGTTCAGACAACAGAGTGAGACTCTGTCTTAAAAAAAAAACAAAAAACAAAACTAACACATAATAAATTGATTTGGGAGTATATGTATATTATCTGTGAGTTCTAATACACATATAGAGTCATATAAACATGAGAGCATGGAGAATTCAGAAAAATTTCCTTATCTCAAAAATCCCCTCATATTCTCCCTTGATAGTAGTCATACCTTTCCTCACCTCTATTCCCTGGCAATGCTCTGTTTCTTGTCTCCATGATTTTGCTTTTTCCAGAATCCCATTTATCTACAATCATTCACTCAGCATAATGGCTTTGAGATCCATCCAAGTCATTATGCATCAATAATTCATTCCTGGCTCAGCGCTGTAGCACAGTAGTTACAGCGGAAGCCACATACACTGAGGGTGGCGGGTTTGAACCCGGCCTGGGCCAGCTAAACAACAATGACAAATGCAACAAAAAAACCCAGCTGGGCATTGTGACAGGCACCTGTAGTCCCAGCTACTTGGGAGGCTGAGTAAAGAGAATCACTTAAGCCCAAGAGTTGGAGGTTGCTATGAGCTCTGAGGCCAGGGCACTCTACTGAGGGTAACATAGTGAGACTCTGTCTCAAAAATAATAATAATAATGATTCATTCCTTTTTAGTGGTGAGTAGTATTCTATGCTATCACCATTTTTCAGATAAGGCTCCTGAGATAAAGAACAGTTAACCAACCTACCCAAGGTGAGGTAAGGCTAGTATTCAATGCCAGGTCTGCATGGCTATAGAACCTGTATGTACTCTTTATCACTATGCTATACTTCCCCTGTTAGCCTAGGCTCTGAGAAAAAGGAGATAATCCCTATTTAAGCATTGAAGATTCTTTTGGAACAACAGAGCAAATGATTTTCATATTTACCAAAAAGAAGCCAAGAAAATTTTGTCAAAATCTCTAGCAAAACTATCAAGGGAGCATAATATAAAGGTATCAGGAGCTGTAATTAGTGAAACAAGCCTAAGTTTACAATCCCATTTCTGCTGCTTACTAAGTATGTGACCTTACACAAGTTCTTCACCTCTGTTTCCTCTTCTATAAGATGAGGATAATATTATCTCGAAATATTCTTAGAAGTATTAAATAAGATGATATCTGCTCTATATTATTACCACCTATACTGAATAGACCCAATAAAGTCATACCAGACAAAATACCTACTAAATATACAAGTATTTATTAAAGCTCTAAAAGATGTAGAAGGCATAGTCTTAGACTACGGTACAAGGAGAACATATTCTAGCTAGAAGACATACTTTCCTAAAAATACAATTGATAACATTATATAATATGATGCTAAATTATGTGGCTGTATCTATAAATGGAATATAGATATAAACTCATAATTTAATTTTAACCAACAGCTTTAACTTTTTATTTAATTTTTTTTTTTTTGAGACAGAGCCTCAAGCAGGCTCCCTGGGTAAAGAGTGCCATGGCATCACAGCTCACAGCAACCTCCAACTTCTGGGCTCAAGTGAGTCTCCTGCCTCTGCCTCCCAACTAGTTGGGACCACAGGCACCCGCCACAATGCCTGGCTATTTTTTGGTTGCAGCCATCATTGTTGTTTGGTGGGCCCGGGCTGGATTCGAACCCGCCAGCTCAGGTGTACATGGCTGGTGCCTTAGCCGATTGAGCCACAGGTGCCGAGCCTCTATTTAATTTTTTTAAAAAAATCAGAATCAACACTCAGGTGTGGATTCTACCTGTCTTCTAGTCTAGAACATTACCTTGACATAGATGACAGCAAAGCTTTTACTAGTCAACACCTAGAATGTATTTTTAAAACTAGTTTTAATGGAAGAAAAACTATCCAATGTACACAGCCCTATTTTGAAACTAATTCATAGCTTTTATAGGAATGTCATTACCTAATTATAGCCTTAGAATACGGGAAGGGGGTGGGAGAGGGGTGATGAGGGGGATGGATGGGGGAAGGAGGGTGATTGGTGGGGTCACCTCTATGGTTAATCTTACAAGGGTACAATTGAATCTTTCTAAAAGCAGAGTATAAATGTCTTGACTCAATAACTAAGAAAATGACAAGAAGGTTATGTGAACCAGTTTGATGAGAGTATTTCAAGATGTATATGAAAACAGCACACTGTACCCCATGATTGCATTAATGTACATAGTTACACTATAAGAAAAAAAAACAAACTAGTTTTAACTTGAGTGGTGCCTGTGGCTCAGTGGGTAGGGGGCCGGCCCTATATACTGAGGGTGTCGGGTTCGAAACTGGCCCTGACCAAACTGCAACAAAAAAAATAGCTGGGGGGTTCTGGCGGGCTCCTGTAGTCCCAGCTACTCAGGAGGCTGAGGCAGGAGAATCACCTAAGCCCAGGAATTGGAGATTGGAGGTGGCATCAGGGCACTCAGAGTGAGACCCTGTCTCTAAAAAAAAAACCAAACAAACTAGTTTTAACTCTTTCATTCCAAGCACCTCCATCAATTTCAATATTTAATAATTTTTGACATCTGAGAGGAAAAAATTACATAAAAGGCCTGAGGTCTATACCACTTGATAAGTGATTAGCTTACAAAATTTTCAGATTCTTAGGGAAAACAGGGTATGCTTCAAAAGGGTTATATGAATGGAATTCCAAAAAGAACTCAAATTCTCAGGGAATTTAGTAATTTCTTTCACTCTGCTTCTTTTTGGTTTGAGTGGGAAAACATATGTATACAAACAAGAGTAGGGTAGGAAGGTAAAAAAGAAGAGAATAGCTGGAATGGTAGAAAAACTATTCAAATTTATCTACAAGAATCTGTGTTCTATAAATCCTCTCCCTTCAACTGATGTTTACTATGTGAATCTTTTAATAGTACAGGAATGGCTCTTTGAAAGTCAGCTCAGGTTGTTAGGCTTTTACATTAAGCATGCTATTGGTAATAAAACATACACAAATCCTTATTTCCCAATTTGACCTGGAAGCAAAACCTAGTAATAGCAAAGAATCTCACCAAGGCTCTGTCACAACTACTTAGCAACACATCCCCCACACTTGGCAAGTCCCTACATCTACACTGCTTTCTTAGTGCTTTGGACTTGGAGAAAAGAGTTACATTTTAAAAATAAAAGTTAAAACCCACACACAGAAATAATTTTTAGTTGCAGTAAAATCTCACTTAGGGACCAAATAGCACCAATGGGTTCATTTTTCCAGTCCTGCCTCAACTTAAGTTTTATCCTTACAACTTGCCTAAACTTTGCAATTCCTTATCATCCAAAGAATTATAACCATCCCTAGGTCTGGATTTCTACCAGACTTTAAGGCTGAATCTCCTATCCCAATCACCTTACAAAAAGGGAGTGGGCGGTGCCTGTGGCTCAAAGGAGTATAGCACTGGCCCCATATGCTAGAAGTGGCATGTTCAAACCCAGCCCCAGCCAAAAACTGAAAAAAAAAAAAAAAAAAGGAGAAGCCAAATCTCTACCCAATGTTCTAAAAACAAACAGCTAAGGTTAGAAAACAGAAGAAAAACTACCAGGCAAAATCATAAAACATTTTTCTTATTTAAGTCAGGCAATTTTCTCATAAAAAAGAACCAATGTAGGGCGGCACCTGTGGCTCAAAGGAGTAGGGCACTGACCCCATATGCCAGAGGTGGCAGGTTCAAACCCGGCCCTGGCCAGAAACTGCAAAAACAAAACAAAACAAAACAAAAAAAGAACCAATGTATGGGAAATCAGGAGATCTGAGTTCAACCTTTCTTCACTAATAAGCTATGGGACCTTGGTCAAATCATGACCTGTATGTACTTTAGTTTCTTTTTTTTTTGCTTTCTTTTGGCTGGGGCCAGGTTTGAACCTGCTGCCTCCAGTATATGGAGCCGGTATGCCCTACTCCTTGAACCACAGGCACTGCCCTGTACTTTAGTTTCTTTTTCTGTAAAATAAGGTGGCTAGAATAGACTCAGGAATCACAAATTAAAGTCCACCTTAAAAATTGGGGTAAGGGGTGGCGCCTGTGGCTCAGTGAGTAGGGCGCCAGCCCCATATACCAAGGGTGGTGGGTTCAAACCCGCCCTGGCCAAACTGCAACAAAAAATAGCTGGGCGTTGTGGTGGGCACCTGTGGTCCCAGCTACTGGGGGGGGCGGCAGGGGGGCCGGGGCGCTGAGGCAGTTGCTGTGAGCTGTGTAACGCCATAGCACTCTACTGGGGGCGATAAAATGAGACTGTCTCTACAAAAAAAAGAAATTTGGGCTGGTCTACAGATGTATTTTATCTGGTGTATGCTGTGTTTTGTTTATTTTTTTACAGCAATAAATGAGTTTATTGAGATTAACAGGAACATATTTTGGAATGAATATTACTATCTACTACTTAAGAATATAAATATTGGCTTGGCGCCTGTGGCTTAAGTGGCTAAGTAGCCAGCCACATACACCTAAGGTGGTGGGTTCAAATCCAGCCTGAACCTGCCAAACAACAATGATGGCTGCAACCAAAAAATAGCCAGGCGTTGTGGCAGGCGCCTGTGGTCCCAGCTACTTGGGAGGCTGAGGCAGGAGACTCGCTTGAGCCCAGGAGTTGGAGGTT
>CAUYTI010146447.1:0-20798 GCA_963575145.1 Galago senegalensis | reverse complement strand
GCCTGGCTATTTTTTGGTTGCAGCCATCATTGTTGTTTGGCGGTCTGGGCTGGGGATTTGAACCCGCCACCTTAGGTGTATGTGGCTGGCGCCTTAGCCGGTTGAGCTATAGGCGCCGAGCCATTATTTTATTTTTGTAAGGTAAATATTATAGTAATACTTTTACTTCCCTTTCCTGATTTTAGTAATTTGAGTATTTTTTTTTTATCTGTTTAGCTAAAAGTTTGTCAATTTTGTTGATCTTTTCAAAGTACCTTCTTCTGGCTTCTTTGATTAACTATTATTTTTCTGTTCTCTATTTTATTTATCTCTGCTATAATCCTTATTTTTTTTTTCTGTTTGATTTTGGTTTCTGTTTGGTTTTATATTTCTCTTCTTTTTCTAGCCTCTTACCATGGAAGGGTAAGCTGCTGATTTGAGATCTTTCCTCTTTTGAAATGCAGCCATTTATAGCTATAACTTTCCTTCTGAGTATTTCATTCTGTAAGATTTGGAATGTTTTGTTTTAATTGTCATTTATTTCAAAGCATTTTCTATTTTCCCTAGTAATTTCTTTTTAATGCATTTGTTGTATTAAGAGTGTGTTAATTTCCACATATTTATGAATCTGCCCATTTACTTGTGTCATTTATTTCCAATTTTATTCAATTGTGGTCAGAGAATATAAGTTGTATTATTTTAAATTTCTTGAGACTTCTTTTGTAGACTAACATCATTTATTCAGGAGATTATTCCCTGTTTACTTAACGGCATTGTATATTCTGCAGCTATTGGATAAAGTATTTTATACAGGACTGTTAGGTCTGGTTGGCTTACAATGTTATTAAGATCTTTCACTTTCTTGTTTATCCCTTGTCTGTTGTTTCATGCATTCTTAAAAATGAGTTGTTAAAAAGTCTCCAATTATTATTGTTGACTATTTTTCTCTTCAATTCTGTTAATTTTTATTATATTTTGGATGCTCTGTTTTATGTGCCTATATGTTTGGATTGTTCTTTTTATCAATATATAATATCTTTTTGTCTCTTACAAAAATTCTTGTCTTAAAGTTTGTTTTGTCAGATATTAGTATAGCCACTTAGGTCCCTTTTGGTTGTGTCTGGATGGAATATCTTTTTCCATTTTTTCACTCCCAAACTATTAGTATCACTAGATCTAAAGTGTCTTATAGACAGAATATAGCTGGATCATACTTTAAAAAAAATCTATTCTCACTAATTTATGCAATTTGTGGATTCTCTAATCTTGCCTGAAGAGTTTAATGCATATACATTCACAGTAGTTACTGATTATGAGAAACTTACATTTGTCATTTTGCTATTTATTTTCTACGTATCATGTATTTTTTATTCCTCATTTACACTACTGCCCTCCTTTGTATTAGATATTTTCTAGTGTGCCATATTGACTTCTAGTTTATTTTATTACACATTTTTAGTTACTTTTTTTTAGTGGTTTCTCTGGAGATTAGAATTAATACTTTAATTTACAATAACCTAGTTTAAATTAATATCAAATTATTTTCAATAATATGCAAACACTTTTCTTCTATATAGCTCTGTCCCTCATTATGCTGTTTTGTCACAATTTACATCTTTATACATTATGGATCTTTCAACAGAGCATATGATTATTGTTTTAGGTAGTTTTCTCTCAAATCATATAGAATAAAAGAGGTGTTACAAACCAAAAACAGGTGAATATTGAATTCTACATTTACTTACATAGCTACTTTTACCAGTTATATTTATTTGTGTTAGCATTTCACGTAGAGCAGATCTACTGCTGACCAAGTCTCACAGTCTTTGTTTATCTGGAAATATCTTCATTGCCCTTTCATTTTGGGGGGAAAGTTCACCAGTCTTTGATTGGTAAGTCTTTGTTTTTGTTTTTGTTTTTTTGTTTATTTTTTCTTGAAGCACTTTAAGTATGTCATTCTACTGCCTTCTGGTTTCCATATTTTCTGATGAGAACTCAGCTATTTATTTTATTGAGAAGCCCTGGACACTGTGATAAGTTACTTCTTTCTTGATGTATTCAAGATTTTCTATTTGTTTTTGCTTCAGCGATTTGGTTAGAATGTGTCTCAATGTTGATATATTTGAGTTTTTACTTCTAGGGATTTGTTGAGCTTCTTAAATGTGTAAATTCATGTCTTTCATCAAATTTGAGAGTTTTAATCATCACTGTTATTGTTTTTGAATATTATTCCTTCCCCTTTCTCTTTCTCCTGTTGTTCTCTGATTCATTTTATGAATATGTTGTTATAATTGATGGAGTCCCACTAGTCTCTGAAACACTGTTTCTTTTTCTTTTTTTTTTCTTTCTGCTTTTCCAACTTGACCTATCTTTAAGTTTGTTGAGTCCTTCTTTTGCCTACTCAAATCAGCTGCTGAATTTCTCTAAGTGAATTTGTCTTTTGAGTTATTCTATTTTTCTTTTCTTTCTTTCTTTTTTTTATTTGGCTGGGGCTGGGTTTGAACCTATCAACTCTGGTATATGGGGCCGGTGCTCTACTCCTTTGAGCCACAGGTGCCCCAAGTTATTGTATTTTTCAATTCAAGAATTTCTCTTTGGTTTCTTTTGTAATTTGAATTTTATTATTGCTATTCTATGTCTAATGAGATATCATTATTATGGTTTCCTTTAGTCCTTTGTACTTGCTTTGAGTATATTTTAAATAATTAATTTAAAGTCTTTGTTTAGTAAGTCCACTCTCTGGGCTTCCTAGGGACAGTTTCTTTCTTTCTTTCTTTCTTTCTTTCTTTCTTTCTTTCTTTCTTTCTTTCTTTCTTTCTTTCTTTCTTTCTCTCTCTCTCTCTCTCTCTCTCTCTTCCTTCCTTCCTTCCTTCCTTCCTTCCTTCCTTCCTTCCTTCCTTCCTTCCTTTCTTTCTTTTTTGTTTTTGAGATAGAGTCTCACTCTTTCACCCTTGATTGGGTGCCAGGGCATTATCATAGCTTACAGCAAACTCAAACTCTTAGGCTCAAGTGATCCTCTTGCTTCATCTTCCCAAGTAGCTGGGACTACAAATGCCTGCCACAACTTCTGGCTAGTTTTTCTATTTTTAGTAGAGACAGCGTCTCACTCTTGGCCAGGGTGCTCTTGAACTCCTGAGTTCAAGCAATTCACCCACCTTGGCCTCCCAGAGTGCTAGTATTACAGGTGTGAACCAGTACACCTGGACACCTAGGGACCAGGTTTATATTAATTTCTTTTTCTTTTGTCTGAGTCATACTTCCTTGTATCTTTGCATGCCTTATAATTTTTAGCTGAAAATTTAGAATTTTGACTACTTTAATGTGGTGACTTTGAAAATGAGGTTCTTCGTTCTCTCCAGAATTTCTTCTTGCTACTTGTTATAGTTGTTGTTGGTTTGTTTGGTCAATTTTTTGATCTTATTTTGTAAAGTCTGTATACTTATACTTTGTTGTGTGTGACCACTGAGATCTCTTCCATTAACTTAATGGTGAGCTAGTGACTCAACAGAGATTTCTTTTAATGTCTGAGACAAAAACCCCTCAAATTTTAGAATTTTCTTTTCTTTTCTTTTTTTTTTTTTTTTTTGGAGACAGAGTCCCAAGCTGTCCCTCTGGGTAGAGTGCTGTGCCATCACAGCTCACAGCAACCTCCAACTCCTGGGCTCAAGCCAGTCTCCTGGCTCAGCCTCCCAAGTAGCTGGGACCACAGGAGCCTGCCACAACACCTGGCTATTTTTTTGGTTGCAGCTATCATTGTTGTTTGGCAGGCCCAGGCTGGATTCAAACCTGCCACCTTAGGTGTATGTGGCTGGTGCCTTAGCTACTTGAGCCACAGGTGCCAAGCCAAATTTTAGGATTTTCTTATAGCATCTGAGTGTGTGTGTGTGTGTGTGTGTGTGTGTGTGTGTGTGTGTTGGTGCATGCTTTCAAGACTCAACAAGGCAATTTACATTTGACATTAGTTTTCATTTCTTGCTTGTGAAAAGCCTGAAGGTCAGGTAGAGCTAAGAGCTTATAACCTGCCTGGGTCTTTTCTGATCATGCACCCAGCTCTGACTGTACATGTGGGCCTGTTGGCTCCAAGAAATATATGGAATGTTTCAAAGCCTTTTTTCCCCTCAAGGCATTTTTTCCTAAACTTTCTTCCCAAGTTTTTTAATTGGTCTATTTTTTGTCCCTCTGTTACCTTTTGCTCCAGGTGGCAGTGACTAATATACTTGCTTTTAAATGTTTTTGGCAAAAACCTTCTCTCCACTCAATAGCCATTTCAACTTTGGGAAAGTTCTATGTTTGGCAAAATAAGGGAATTGAACAGTGCTTCAGGGAACCATCAGGAAGGTTAAAACAAACAGCCATAGCTCACTGATAATAAGGTTTTGCTTCCTTCAGTACTAGAAACCTGTATTGAATTTTTGTCTTTGTGGCTACCTCTGAGCTGGGGAGATGTGGGTGGGCCAAGATAAGCTATAATACCACAAACACTCTTATCAAGATTTAGCTGTTTTTGTCTTGATTATGCATTCAGTTGGTTGCTATAAACTTTTGATTAGTTTCAAAATTTTCAGTAAAGTAGATCCTAACAGTTTTTGCCAGTACTTTGCTACTTTTGTGAAAGGATGCTTCTCTAGAAAGCATTTGGAACTTCCTATTTTATCATGCTCATTGATACCATCGCATATAAAATAAGCTTTTTACTTTGTATTAATTGTATATTCACTTGAAGTTATAAATAGTAATTACAGAGACTCTCTATGTCCTTTATGTGGTACTTCTGAATACTATTTTGCAAAATTCACCATACCATCATGCAAAATTATAGCACCATATCACAACAAGGATATTTGATACAGTCAAGATACAGAACAGATCCATCAGCACAAGGATCTCTTGTATTGCCCTTTCAGAGCCATGCCAATTTCCCCCACATCCTTCAGCCCCAACCCTAGGAAACCACTAATCTGTTCCCCATTGCTGTAATTTTGTCATTACAAGGATGGCATAAAAATGAAATCATATAGCATATGACCCTTTGGGGTCAGCTTTCTATACTCAGCACAAATCACCTAACAAGTTTTTAGGTATATCAACAATTTTCTTCTTATTATTGATGAGGAGAATTTCAGCATATATGACTTTCATATTTTACATGCAAGAAAGCCCAAGAAAGCCCAAAACCACTCAACTATACTCACCTTTACAATGTTTCAGAGCTTGCCCACTAGCTGAAGATTCAGGTAACAAATGGTTAAGGGATAGTGCCTGCCCTCAGGTTACTTCTGGACTGAAGGAAGAGACAGACACGTTATAAAATAGCTACAAGGCAATGTGATAAACGCCTTAGTTCTTGGATGAACAGTGTCCTTTTGAAGCCCAAGGAAAGCAATCATAGTTTTACTGGGGCAAGGGAAGTGACAAAGCCAAGATGAAGAGGTATTTTTCAGGAACAGCAATACTTTCCAGATAAACAAGGACTATCAGAATAGAAAAGATAGTGTGAAGTAACACCTGGGAGAGCTCGTGCTGGAGTCCTCTTAGGGAGTTTAAATTCTTTGCACCACCTGGTATGAAAGTGTGATTCAGAGCAATATATTTTACAATGCTCTGCCTCAGTTCTTCCTGCATGTGTAAAATGGGGATAATGGTTGTACATACATTCCAGGATTAAATGAGATGGGAAGATTAAATATACATGAAATGGTGCGTAGGGTGCAGTTCATAAACCTTACCTGCAATTATTGCTACTATTACTTAGTTTATTGTCGCTACACCATTTACCATTTTGGCCTCTTGACTTCTCTCTTAGTCAGTTTGGGCTGCTATTATATAACAGACTGCCATAGAAGACCTCCAGTTTTGGAGGATGGAATTCCAAGATCAAGGCACCAGCAGATCTGGTGCCCAATGTGCAGGTAGTCATCTTGTACACGTATTCTTTCATTGTGGGGAGCACAGAGAGCAAGTTTTCATGTCTTAGAAGAGTACTTCTTAATCCATCTTTTGCTTCTGTCACAGAATGCCTTAGACTGGGAAATTTATAAACAACAGATTTATTTCTTATAGTTCCAGAGGCTGGGAAGTGTAAGATCAAGGGGCCACATCTGATGAGGGCCTTCATACTTCACTGTCCCATGGTGGAAGGTGGAAGGGCAAGAGAGCACTCTTGCAATTTATACTTTTATCAGAAACCTACTTCTATGATCACAACATTAATTCATGAGGACAGAGCTTTTCTGACCTAATCACCTCTTAAAGTTCCCACCTCATTGTTGCGTTGAAGATTAAGTTTTCAACACATGAACTTTAGGGGACAAATTCAAAGCATAACAGGCACTAATTCCATTCATGAGGGCTTCTCTCTCATTAGAGTCCCGTTTCCTAATACTATCACATTAGGAGTTGAGATTTCATACCAGTTTTGAGGAGGACATGCGATCCATGACAACTTCCTTGTATCAGGATTCTTAAACAATTATCAAGATTTTTTTTGCCTGAAGTTTCTCCAAAGTTTAGTGTTTAAGGAACAGAATCTTTCTGCCATTACATCTCTCTATTCCTTTCCTTAACCATTATTCTTACAGTTCACACCTTCCCTGGGCCAGCCAAGGAGGAGTTGCTGAATGGTTTCAGTAGGGGAAATAACAGAGACAGATTTCTGCTTTATAAAAGACTATCTTGGTGTTCCTGAATGGAGGAAGGACTAGAGGGCTGAGCTGGAGGGGGATGGCCTGAGGCAGGCTGCAGGATGACCTAGTAGGTAAGGTGGGCCTGAGGGCAGGGACTATTGCTAAATGGTAGGGGTTTTCACAGTCTCACACTGGGAAGAGTAGGGATACTTGTGAAAGCAGATCTGCCACCCTCTCCAGCCCTGTCAAATCAGCATTTCTCATGTCTATCTGAGAACTTGTGTTTATGTGAGTGGCCAGGTTGATTTTGGCAAATATAGCAGTGTCCACTGGGTAAATTGAGAGATCTGTACTTAAGCTGAGCTTCTGCTGATGAGGAAAGGACAGACTGAGAGCAATTTAGAGAATCATTCTAGGAGCTGGAAACAAAGCCACAAGTAGACAAGAAAAAATAAGTAAAACATATAGAGTGTAAGGCAACGACAAGTGCTTTAGAGACAGAGAACAGAAGTGTGAAGGTTTCCAGTTTTAAAAGGGAGGCAGAAAAAGTTGGTGACATATTTGTAAAAAGAATATCTTCATTGGAGCTTCTTTAGAACTGCATTAGAACAGCTTCTAGTCATGGATAAATACTGTATGAACTAGCCACTGGCCACTCAGCTAATGAACCCATTTAGGAAACTGGACATTCTGCAATTGGCCTGCAGCCACGTACACCTAAGGTGGCGGGTTCGAATCCCCAGCCCGGGCCCGCCAAACAACAATGATGGCTGCAACCAAAAAATAACCAGGTGTTGTGGTGGGCGCCTGTGGTCCCAGCTACTTGGGAGGCAGAGGCAAGAGACTTGCTTGAGTCCAGGAGTAGGAGGTTGCTGTGAGCTGTAATGCCATGGCATTCTACCCCGGGGGACTTCTTGGGCCTAGGACAAAAAAAAAAAAAAAAAAAAAAAAAAAAAAAAGGGAGGAGAAGCAGGTTGACAGAATAGAGAGATTAGCTCCACCTTGTGCCTGGTGATGGCCCCAGAAATGGGGTGAATCAGGAAAGATTTGTTGAGAGACTTTGCTGGATGGAGGGGACAGAAGAGAATATCTAGGCATCAAGTTCATGCCTGTTGTCCTGATCTAATCACCAACAGGTCCCTCTTTCACTCTCCAAAGTGTCCTGGGTTGGGATGGAAGGTTTTGCAGTGACTCATGGTTTTGTGGCTATGGACTCCCAAACAGGGGTCCACAGAGAGCAGGAGGCTCACAGAGGGGAAAGATCTGGATGAAAGGAAATAGACAAGCCTGCAAAGCAACCCTCTAACCCCCTGGACCCCCTTCTAAAGGAAGACCAGCCTTTGGTGTCAGTCCCAGCGCGCAAGGACAATTGGAAAACTTGTCTGTGTCAGCCCAACGTCTGGTCTGGGGAGCACAGTATTTCTATGTCATTTAAACAGGCAATTACGGAATCCACCAGTCTCAATAGAGACTTGTTAATTAAGTGGTTACAGCGATCTTCCTGATGGAATCATATTTGTCTCTGCAATGTAGCAAGCGTACAATAATTGCTTGGGTAAGACGGAGGCTCCCCCATGCCTTAGAAGTCCTCCGCAGCCCCACCTCAGGTAGGCTTCCCTTCCAGTCCTGTCCCGCACCCGGCTCTGGTTCTGGTCCTCCGGTCTGACAGGCTTCTCCGCAGTTGGCCACTCGCCTAACACCTGCGCGCTCCCTGGCGGCCACCTTCCTGAAGTGCACCTTCTACTGCAGCAAAATATGGTTTTGATTCAATTTGATTAAGTCAGGGGCTTAGCGAGTCTGACTAGGAGGGAGGCTTGGTCCTGGGCCCTTCAGGGGCTATAAACAAGAACTTTAAGGCTCGTAGAGTGGGGGTCGGGGCACGTGGAGATAGATAAATACAAAGATGGGGTTAAGAGTTAACGATTGGAGCCAGACTGTCTAAGTTACCCCCCACTGTCATTACTAGGGAACTGGATGACTTTGGGCAAGTCATTAAACTTCCTAATAATGATAGGATTGACCTTCCCCAGATGCTGCAAAGCTAAAAGAATATTCGAAGTTGTCTCTGTCTCACACAGTGTCTGGAACATAAACCATGCTCAAAAACTGTTCTCCATTAATTTTATTATTATAATAATCACCAGTGGACTTTGTATTACATTTTAAAAGATTCCAGAACACACTCCTTTTCAGCTTTCTTCATCCCTTACTAATAATATTAGTATTTTTGTAAAAGTGAGGGCCAGGGAAGAAAAAAATATTAACACACATGACTACAAATAAATCACCTGCAGCTCCTTTGGCACTTGTTTTCTCCCTTAACCTCGCCCAGACCCAGGAAACTGAGGATTCGTTATGCCATATCATTCACATTTATGTTCACATTACCAAACACGCATTAATATTAACCACGCGATTTCCTTCTATATTCTCCTGGTGGTATGGATCACAAAATAGAATGGCCCCACTTCAACCCCAGAGACTTAAGGACACCTGGGGAAAATACAAGTCCTTTTTATTTTAAAGGGTGACAGAAATGTGAGTAAGCACACAAATCGTTATTTTATTTGAATGGAAAGTTCATCAATACAGAGCAGGGTTTTTTCACTTCTGCACTGTTGACATTTTGGAACTGATGATTCCTTGCTGTGGTCAGGACTGTTCTGTCCATCCTGGTACGGTTGTTAGCATCCTGGCCTCCACCCACCCAATGCCAGTCACAACATCAGCCCTCTCTCCCCCAAGTCACGGCAACCAAAAATGTCTCCAGACATTAACAGAATGGTTCCTTGGAGAGGTAAAACAGTCCCTGCCTGAGAACCTCTGGTACAGAGTATTTAACATAGCCAACAAAAGGCAGAGTCCCGTTCACATCATTCTAAGCTAGCAATTCCAGAATAATATGTGGGGCCCTCCTCCCACATAAACAGGGCTGGCTATGATGTGGAAAAGGTCCCAAGGACCCCTATATAGTTGGAATTTGAAGAAAAGGAAGTGGGAATTGAAAGCTGTTCCCAGTACCCACAATTCTGCTGCCTGTAGAAATCCTATGATGATTCTTAGAATCTTATTAGAACATAGTCAGTTTAGTAAAAGATGCCTATTTTACTCACTATAAAGAGAACATTATAATATTAAAAGAAAATTGGTTTTTGTGAAATATCACAAAATCTCACCATCCTTGCACACTACAGCTTTTATTTTTTGTATATTTCTTGTGGGTCATGTACCAGGGTTTGGCAAACTGCAGCCTGCAGGGCAATTCTGGTTGGCTGCCTGTTTTTATAAATAAAGTTTTATTGGCACATAGCCACATCCATTCATTGTTGTTGTTGTTTGTGGTTGCTTTTGTTCCACAGTAGCAGAGAAGCCATATGGCAGAGACTGGAATATTACTACCTAGCTCTTTAATAGAAAAGTTTGCCCACCCCTGTTATACAGATATATACCATTGTCCACAAAACAAATTGCATTATGCTATTTTGGTATGGCACAGGAAGAATTTAATATATTATGGGCAATAGGTTATAGGGCTTTCCTGCTGACACAGGAAATAGGCACACTCTCCCCTGATTATTGAAATGGCTGCAGGAGGGAGATATTTTTATTATGCTCAAGGGTCAGAAGAGACCACTGTGGTAAAGAAGGGTGACATGAGTGGCCCAAGTCACAATTAGTAAAAATTAAAGCCGAGACTCGTAACCTCAATCTTTGTTCCACAGTCACTCTTCATTTATCCTCCTGCCCTGAGCTGTGAGGTAGTTGGATGTCTGCTGCAATATGCAGATTCACGTATGTGTAATTTTTTAATAAGTTCCTTTTTCTGAATACTCAGCTCCTCAGAAACCAATGCTGATAGAAAGCATTTTTTGTTTGTTTGTTTGATTGTTTGGATTCCCAGCATGTTGACCTAATTTAGAAATTTCCCCAAACGAAGGTGACTTGGTTTTTCCCTTCTAGTAAATCAAGGCAGATAGATGTGCAATTTGCCCATGGTTTTGTAAATGTGAATGCCAAGTAAGTCATGTGAACCCAGGAGGAATAAACCAGGCTACTAGCATCTAAAGGAAGATGAGATACATGGGACTAGCGTAGCAGAGTGATTGGTGAAATTATTTGATTTTGCCCTGGTGCAAAATTAGCTCACGATGGGATAGTAGATGTAGGATAGCATTAAAGTGCTGGATGGGAAAAAAGAAAAAGAGAGTCTGTGATTAAATAAATTTGAAAACATTAGTCTCACCAGAGATAAAAGGGGTTCTGCTGTAGGACTTCTCAGAAGTTTTAATATGTTAATGAGCTGGTGGTTCTCAATGGGAATGTACAGCACTTTACAATCTCAGTCAATGGTAGGGTTCTTGTTTCCAGAAACATCTGTGAGGGTTAACACCATAGGAGGCTTTGAGGGACTGTCCAGTGTTCTACACACAGTGGTGCCCTATCTACATGGGGCATCCCATGTATTCCTTATAGAGTGATGCTATCAAGCAGGAATCACATCATCCCCACTTCACAGACGACAGTCTCAGGCTCTCTGGCAACCTGGTGGTGGCTCCAAGATTCAGCAGCAGGCCCTCTACCCCACGCCTGCGTTCCCAGCTGCAGTGTTCCCCACTGTTTCCTCCTTAATCAAATTGATCAGCCCATTCACAAGGGAATTAGAGGACAGAGTGGTTTTCTTTCTCTGATTTTGCCTGAGAGGCTGAGCTTTTTGCTGGTGGACCTCACGTAGCTTGAATCTACTTGCAGGCACCTATTGCCTTTCTGGCTACTGCAGTGGCTGATTATAAAGAAGTCAGCTCCATCTGGTGGTTCTAGCTCTCTGTCCTGAACCTTGGGCTGAGCCCAGCATGGATGCACAGAAGCTGAGGTGCTACTGAATCCTCAGTCTCTTTCTTATCCCATGGGGGCACCTAATCTTTCAATAGGACTGGATCTGGCCCCTAAGGGAAAGCTCTTACTTATTCACTAAGTTAGGACTCTTGACTGTGAACATAAGAAATCAAACACAAACTCGTCAGTGAAAAGAGGACTTCACTGGCACATAATTCAAGGAAGGGCTGAAGACCCAGGCCTCAGGCAGAGTAGCTAGTCAGCTGGGTTCCAGAACTCCCAGATAGAGGACACACATTGTTCTGGAACAGTTTCTGACTCAGTCCTTGGCTTTTCTCTATAAGCAGCTTTATGTTCTCTTGCTGCAGACTGGCTCTCCTGAGGTAGGATGCATGTGACATGCTGAGATTTTTAACGCCACAGCTTTAGCCAACAGAGGAGTAACTGACAGGCATGTAGTCTGATCCTGAAACCACAACCCAGGAGAGGGATTCATGGGCCCAGCTGGGTCAGATGAGCAACACGGGATCAATGGGAGCAGGGTTACTAGTAGGGAAGTTGTCCAATGAGCTATGGGAGACAGCAGTTTTTAGAACAGCAGACAGTCTCACCCGTCCATGAAAGCAAATGTTTCTCGATCAAATTCTAAACAGGATTTTTCCTTAACCTATAAAAGTTGATCTTTTAGGATAATAAATGCCTATTTCACAGGAGTTAAAAATTACGTTTCTCATAAAAAAGTTAGTAAAAGCTAGTGTTTAAGTGGGGTGTTTATGTGCACAATAGAATTGCCTCATATGCATAGAAGTCTTATGGGGATCACCTACCACACAGGTAAAGTGCCTAGGACACTGCATGCGCTCAATTGATGCTAGCTCTTGTTACTATATGCAGAGTCCTTCAGAAAGCCTTCATGGAAAGCCATTCAAATGAGCGTTGTTTGTCCTTAGTCTCCTGCAGAAGCCTCAGTGGGAGCTGGTGAGAGTTGGGTGTCCAGTTGGGGACCAGGTCTTGTGTGTGCATTTCTGGGGGCCGACAGAAGTGAAAGCTGCAATGATGCTCTTTGCAGGATCAGATTCTCTGCCTGTCCTCTGAAAACTCTATCCCAAGCTGACATTAAAGCGAGTTTGTTTCCTGAGACAAGCTCATTTCCTCTGAAAAGGTCTAATTTTCCCAGGAAGTGGTTTATTTCATCAAACCCCAAAATGATTTCAGCTGTCTCACGGAATAGGTGTCCCTTGTTCTCAGCCCCGCCGTCTGCATCTCTGTCACTTCCTGGAAACACAGACAGACAACTGCACAGGGCATCTCCATCCTGTCCCTTAAATGAAATGGGGATATTAGGCCGGCTGTGCCCTTGGGCAACACCAAGGGTACCTAAACCGCTGCTTTTCCGAGAGGGAATGAGTCAAGGAGGCATATGGTTTTTATAACTGAGAAGACATTCTGATTCATTAGAACAGCCAGAGTTGTTCAAGGAAAGCTACGTACGATACACAAGGAGCCCCCTTAGCTTGTGGCCCTGCCCCTGGTAGTGGGCTGGGGACTTCCAGCTAACCTCCTCACTCCTTCGGCTAAGTTCTCTCATCTTTCAAATGGAGATAACATGGATTTTGAGGTGCAAACAAGATGAGGGCTGTGCAGTGGCCTAGCACATTGCCTGACCCAGAGGGAGCAGCAGTCGCTGTTGGTTCCCCCTCCTCTGGGAGGACAAGAGAAGCCAAGAGGGAGTCACCCACCCTCTGCCAACCCGTATCAATCGACAGTCAAATTGTCCTTTAAGCACCACTTTTCTTTAATCAGACTGTTCTTCACTGGGGCTGTTTTAATTAAGGGTCTGCTGTCAACACAAAACATATGTTCTGAAGTCTTGCTTTGGTTACTAATGATGCCCAGGATTATTAAGTCTGGAAGGAATTTCCAGCTCCGGCGCGCTTGGGCTTTCCTGCCTCCCCCTCAGCCCCCGTGCCTCTCACATCTCAGCTTTCACCCACTTACCCTCATTCCTTGGCATTTTTACCCTCTTAGAAACTGACCTAGAAAAGCAATCTCTTCAAATCAATATTCAAGGCGTAATATTCTAAAATATGGTTCTGACCATTTCCTGTTCCTACTGACAATCCTTCCGGTGAGATCCAGGTTCATAATTCCTTCAAACGACATTATTTAAAAAAATGTTACATACACACACACAAATATTATACATATACACAGACACACTCACATACCCACATATATTTTCTTTTTTCCCTGTTAGTTGGAGAAGAGGTGGAGTAGTTACCTATTGGCTGAGTTCAGTTGCTTCTGAATCGTCTCAGGTGTGACAGGCATTGCGTCAACTAGCCCTCACTTCTTAGCATTTATAATCCATGTAGCCCCTCCACTTGAGTGTGGGCTAGACCTAGTGACTTGTTTTGAACCAATAGAACACAGAAAAAACTATGATGTCACTTCTGAGATTATAAAAGACCGTGCCTCTGTCTTGTGCTCTTGACTGTGAACTCTGATAAGGTCAGCTTGGATAGGCCTCAGTTCAATGCCCATTCAGAAACCTGACAGTAGGTCTACCCCAGTTGAGCCTTGAGATGACCACAGCCTTGGTTGACACCTTGATTGCAGCCCAGTAAGACACCCTGAGTTGGAGGACTCAGATAAGTTGCATCCAGATTCTCATCCCCAGAAACTGGGAGATAAGAAGTGCATGTTTTCTGAAGTTTCTAAGTTTGTGGTAATTTGCTATCTGGTAACATAAAACTAACACCCCTAGGCAATTCAGTCTGGCCCCCAATTTTACAAACTCCTGAGATTACACACCTGGTAAGTGGAACAAGAAAGATCCTCCCAGAAAGTGGAAATAATGATGGTACATACCTCAGAGCATTTTTGTCAGTATGAGAAGAAACATTTGTTTGATGATAACCCAGGCTTGGCCCATTGTAGGTGCCACGGAGACATTAGCTATCATCACTGACTCCTCAAGACCTGTCTAGCCCATTCCCCCTCTCTGGTGAATTTTCTCCGTGCCTTGCATCTCTCCCTAGACAGAGTCCATCACTCACAGTCCTGGGAACTTACAACACTCCTATCAGAACACGTGCCACTCTGTGGTGTAGTTAGTTGTTTTTTTAGAATACTAACCCCCTTCTCTCTACTATACTGTGAAATTCTTCTTTGTGTCTATATCACCCAGAGAGAGTCCTCACGGGATGTCAAAGTTTAAAACTCACCCTTTCTATCTTTCTGTGCAAGGCAAATATGGTGCCATGTTGAGATCACCTTTTCCCTGGGGAGCAAATGAAGGGTGTTCTGGTGTTGTTATCTTCAGTGGAGGAGAGAATCTTTCCAATTGTCACTTGTATGATTTAACCTCAAATAAAACTTATTATGGTGGGAAATAACAGGAACTGGGAAAAGTCATATAGAAGAAGTGGGTCATTATGAGATTCCTTGGTCCTCAAAGGCCAGGAATGTTAGAGTCCCTTGTCATTTTTCTCATGAAAAGATGGGATTAGGAGTCAGGCAGCTTTAGAGCATGAAGGGAGCTCAGAGATGGTCTAGTCCAGGTGAACACTAGTATGTCCATTTTACAGATGAGGAAACTGAGCCAACTAAAGGTTAAACAGGCCAGCCACACAGATAGTATGGGGAAGTGAAGGCAAAGCGAGGGCTCAAACCCAGATCTGCTTATCGCAGGAGGTCAAACTCCCAGTGCCACAGTATCTTGAAGGTGCCTTTCCTTTCTGGGCAGATAGATCTGCAAGCTGGAGAGCCACTCATTTAGGAGACATGACAGGCTTCTCTCCTCCTCCCCTGGGCCAGGGAGATGGGAGATGGCAGATGGCCTGTACATCTCCTAACGATTTCTTCATCCCTTTTCTACCTACGTTTGTTTATTTTCTGTCTTTACTCTTTCTGATTACAGAAGTCATGCTCACAGTAAAAGGCAAAACAATAAGAGTTCACATGTGCAGAGAAAAAAGTTTGACTAACCAATGTGTCTACAATGCTTAGTTTGAGATGAAGTCAGGAAATGACTAAATACTTATTTAATGCATAAACAAGTTATTGCCAAGAGGCTAGAGTATGATGGGGGTTCATTAATTTTTATTTTATACATTTCTGTATTGCGATTATTATGTCTCAACTTGAGCGGGCTATAGGATATCCAATAGCTGGTAAAACATTGTTTTGGGGTGTGTCTATGAGAATGTTTCTGGAAGAAACTAGCCTGTGAATCAGTGGCCTGATTATAGAAGTATAGATGATCCACTTTTACCCATGTATGGCAAGTCACCTGACTCACCTGATACACCAAATAGAACAAAAAGCCGGAGGAAGTGTGGCTTCTCTCTCTCTCTTTCCTTGAGCTGAGACATCCATCTTCTGTCCCTGGACATCAAAGGATCTGGTTCTCAGGGCTTCAGATTCTGGATATACAACAGCCCTCCTGCTTCCCCCCTGTGTTCTCATGCCTTTGGGGAAGGGATGAATAATACCATCAGTTTTCCTGGTTCTCTAGCCTGCAGATGGCGTATTATGGCACTTCTTGGCCTCCATAATCATATGAGCTAATTGTATAATAAATCCATGGATATGAACACACACCTATCCCATTGGTTATGCTTCTCTGAAGAACCTCACTAATATCTGTGTTATTTGAATTTTTAAGTATTTATTTTTGAACATGAATAACTCGCTGTTATATTTTGAATGTACAAGTGCAGAAGGAGTGGAGTAAATAATTAGAAATATTTAGAAATAATTAGAACATCTCTGGCTTAAACAACAGAAGCTTATTGTCTCACAGTTTTGGAGACTGACAGTCTGAGATCCAGGTGTTGGCATGGCCGTGCTCTCTCTCACAGCTGTACGGGACTCTCTTCCTGCATCTTCCAGCTTCTGATGCTTTGCTGGCAGTTTTTGGTATCCATTGGCCTGCAATTATATAACTCTAATCTCTGCCTCGTGACATCCTCTCTTCCTGCGTTTATGTCTTCACATGGCCATGGATGTCTTCATACAAGGACAAAAATCAGTGGATTAGGGCCCACCCTAATGGTTTCATTTTAACTTAATTACCTGTGTAAAGACCTAATCTTTCAAGTCCAGAGAGCAGAGGGCCACACCTACATCCCCCAGTGAGCTTGGAGCTAAGCCAGGAATTCCTTTCTACTAGTGTCTTCAGCTGGAAGGAGATAGGGCAGGTCTCCATCCCTACCCCCTGTGCTTATTGACAGAGAATATACTCCAGGACCCCTAGCAGATGCTTGAAACCTTAGATAGTACCTGTTTTAGTCCATTTTCTGCTGTTAGAATATATAGACTGGATCATTTATAAGGATAGAAGTTTATCTGATTTGCGGTTCTGAAGGCTGAGAAGACCAAGAGCGTGTGGTGCAGGTGTCTGGCAAGGGTCACCCTTGGTAGAAGGCATCACATGGCAAGTGAGCATGACAGACAGAGACAAAAGGGGGGGCTGAACTTCTGCAATAACTAATCCCCTCCTTAGACAAGAGGAATCCATTCATAAGGGCTCTACTGTCACCATTGTGACCTGAATACCTCTTAAATGCCCTTCCTTTTAATACTGTCATAATGGCAATTAAATTTAATATGAGTTTTTGTGGAGATATTCATACCATAGTGGTATCAAACCTTGTATATAGAGTACCATGTTTTTTCCTTTACCTATATGCCTATCATAAAGTTTAATTTATAAATTAGGTACAGTAAAAGATTAAGAACAACTAATAATAACATATTGATAGAATAATTATAACAATATACTGTAACAAAAGTTATGTGAATGTGGTCTCTTTCTCTTATCTCAAAATATCTTATTGTACTTTATCGCCTCTGTATTTTTGGACAGAGGTTGAACATGGGTAATGGAAGTGCATGAAGCCAAACCATGGATAAGAAGGGACTACTTACATTACCACAGTCAGATCAGTGAATTTTCAGGATTCAGGTCTGAACCCCATGCTCACTGCACATAGCTCTATAATACTGGTCCAGCCAAGTCTCCCCTGTGAGTCTCCATATTTCTTGTCTATAAAATGGAGGTTAATAACACCCATGCTGTAAGGTTATCCTGCGGCTCAAAAGAGTATGTAGCTGGCATTGTATAGGTACCTTATAAATGGTAAATATTATTACTGTCATCATTTTTATTACTATTATTATTATTATATGGTCTTAACAAAAGTTAAGTTTAAATCAATAAAAGAATATGACTCTAACACTCTTTTTGGGAGTAGCTGAGCTCATTTATAAGCAGAAGTTAGATGAACCTAACTTTTCTTGACATCATTGGAAAAAATTAAACATCTCCATGAAAAGAAGGGCAGCCAGTTACATTAAACCATATCAGGCACAGATGTCTGGCTGGTGGCAGCCATGATTGAGTAATGGTGATAAACACGTGCACCACTTTCTTCTAGAGAACTCTCAGACAGCTCCCAGGCTTCATGAATTTTGAAAAGCAGAGTCCTTCTTGTAATCTGCTGCAAAAAATATATCCCCGAGACAATAACAGCCCCCAGTAGTCACAGGGAAACTTGGTAATGCTGAGAAGAAGTGGAGGCAGATTGAATCCGGGGGCCATGCCCCATTGTTTGAGGCCTCTGTGTCTGATATGTTCCGATTTCATGTGACAAGGGGGAATAACTTCTAACAACGTTTCTCCCAGCAAAGCAAAAGTAATACGATCAGGAAACCTCAAGTCCCTCTTCTGAGATGTCCCAGAGGACTCAGGAAAGGTTACAAGCATGTAGTGTTCTTTGCATAAAAACACGCATTTAATTGCCTCTGCAGTTAATTAGTTCTGTTCTTACCAAGTTGCAGTCAGACAAATTCCCTCGGCAGACTCTCCCCTCCTGGCATGGAAGAGGGAGGTTTTCTTGTTAGCAAATGTGCTTCTCATTGTTGGTTTCAGTGGCCATATGAGGTTTTTTATTGGTTTGCTTTTTGTTTTTAGGAATATGCATGGGGGTGTCAACTTAAAAAGAAAAAGCGAGGTTGGGACTCTCTGGCTGGCTGTTGCTCTGAGGCTGGTTCCTCGCCTGTCTTCTCAGATGGTGCCTTCAGCGGAAGCCGAGTTCCATGGCAGCTCAGAAATTATGCCATTTAGCAAAGGATAAAGAAGCTAAAGTTGGCCTGAGATGGGCTCCTCTTGATGATTTAAAGGCCTGGGGCCGTTATCTGCTCTTCTCTCGCTTCATTCATACCACCCCTACCTGCCCCCCACAAAAAAAAGTTTTAAAAAAATTTACTTGATCACCATGGTAGCAAGGAGCCTTTGGGTTTGCATTCCTTTGGTTTACACAATATTCTCTTAAGGCGTAAAGACGCCAAGGATAGATGCCCCTTATCCTGTCATCCTCTTTCACCCTTCAGTTCTTTGCTCACCACCCTCAGGTTCTGTCTGTTTGTGGATTTGATTTCCTGCCCTGCTGGCTTTCAGTCTGGGGCTCTCCAGGGAACAGCCCTTGGGAGGCCCAAGTGGTCCTCGCTTCTTTCTTCAGTTGGTCACCCAAGTTACTGGTGATGACTCTCAATACCAGGTTACCAGGACTGGGTTTCAGCTGCCAGCCTTGCCACACTCCATGTGTGTGTGTGGGGGGGGGTGTAGTGAAACTAGTCTTTTTGTTTCCAGAAGTAAGAAACCGAAATAAGGTGTTGACCAAAGGGATTTCCTCCACATCACCATTATTATCTCCATCCCTTCCATCATAATTGACATCCATCAAGCACTTATTAGGCGCCAGGCTCTCTCACACTTACATTGCATAGATAATTACATTTAATACTTACAGCAGTCTTGTGCTGATGATGCTTTCCCCTTCAATTTGAAGGTGAGGAAACAGGCTCAGAGAGGTTGCATCTCATGTCCAAAATCACACAGCAAGTAGGCAGCAAAGCTGATGTGTAAACACCATGATCTCTTACTCTAGCGGCCTGACCACCCAATTTACTTTTTCTACATGTTACCATCCTTGTTCCCTCTTCAAAGATCCCTAGGTGGGCCCCATTACCTCCAGGATAAAGGGCCAGTCCCCCAGTATGGCAGTCAAGGCTTGTCCAAGCTGATACAATATGCATGGCCTATTCATGACAGGGCATCTCTCATGACCCTCCCTGCATTTCATGTCTGGTTCTGCCCAAGACCCAATTATCTGATCATTTCCTTTAAAACGTTATTTTTTTCTGATTCTCCTGGAAGTTATTGGCAACGTCCTCTCTCTTGCTGTAATACTTCCAACCTCAACCCTTGTCCCACCCTGGATTTGATAAGTGCCAAGTTATTAAACAAGCCATATTGTAAAGTTTGAATGGGAGATAATCTCTAGTTCTTTTTTTAAAGTTAGATTTTAATGTATTTTGCAAAGAAAGATGTGTACATGGCATTAAAAAAAGAAATATTGCTAAAAAGTATGAATTAGCAACATGCTTCTATGTGTATACCTACTCTTCACAGGCAATTACTTTCATCTTTCAAAGTTGTTTCTCCTGATTATGAAGGTGTATTTTATAAAACATGCTTAGCCAGCTACTTCTTGATTTTCTAATTTTAAAATCATTTTTTACTGACTTCTTATTATGGCCAGATTTTAGCTTTTGTCTACTCTTCCTTCAGTATCCTAAAGTAATTCTATCACAATTCTTGATTAAATTCACTTTCCATGTTGATATTATGGTTGGCTATATACTACGTTGTATACTGCTAAGACAACTTTGAGCTGTGATTATATTCTCACTTTTGTACAGTTTTATTTTTCCCAGAGTTGTTACTTGCTTCTCTTCCCCCATATCTTTCTTTTTGTTTAAATTTCAAATTAACATGAGGGGACAAATGTTTAGGTTACATTGTTTTCAATTCTAAGGTAAAGTTCAAGTTGTAGTTGAGCCCTTCACACAGGGGGTGTGCTGAACACCGCACATTGTGCACAGTAGGTGAGATCCCGCCAATCACCCTCCCGTCTCTCTCCTCTACCCGCCTCCTTTCTGGACTTTGTTTGTGTTTTATCTTTCACATGCCCGCCCCCTGTGACTTTCATCAGCTCTTACTTCTACGTGATCAAACATGCCTGTTGGACCACCATTTCTATGGAATATCTGTGCTGCTGACCTGTCATTGTCGTAATCCAGAGAATTTCTTTCACTTCTCTTTGTTGGATCAACCATTTCCTGAACCTTACATCTTAGTCTTTTAAAATTTTTTTTTTCTTTCTTTTTTTTTTTTTATTGAGTGTTAACTATGTACATTGATACTCTTCTGGGGTACAGTGTGGGGTTTTCACATGCATTCTGAAATACTTCCATCAAACTGGTCAACACAGCCTTCATGTCATTTTCTCAGTT
>CAUYTI010146446.1:0-13680 GCA_963575145.1 Galago senegalensis | reverse complement strand
GGTATACATATACCACAATTTGTTAATCCATTCCTCTGTTGGATTTAGGTTGTTTCCACATCTTGGCGATTGTAAATTGAGCTGTGTAAATTAAGCTGTGATAACCAAACGAGTGCAAATGTCCATATGATAAAATGATTTGTTTTTCTTCTGGGTAGATGAGTGCAGAGTTTCAATTGGTGAAGATGAAAACATTCTCAAGATGGATGGGGTGATGGTCGCATAACAACATGCATATACTTAATGCCTTTGAACTGTACACTTAAGAAAATGACATGAAGGCTGTGTTCACCAGTTTGATGGAAGTATTTCAGAATGCATGTGAAAACCCCACACTGTACCCCAGAAGAGTATCAATGTACATTGTAGTTAACATTCAATAAAAAAAAAAAAAAGAAAAATACTGTTCTGTGGCTCAAAGGAGTAGGGCGCCAGGCCCCATATACTGGAGGTGGCGCAGGTTCGAACCCAACCCTGGCCAAAAAAACTGCAAAAAAACAAAACACTGTTCTAGACCTTTCCCTATTTTGTATTCATAGTATGCTGTATTATATGCATAATGCCCTTTCATTCCATAGTTTTAAAATTTAACTGTATAGCTTAAAATTTGCTCATTTTACTCAAGAATATATTGTGGGTATCTATCTTGATCTATTTTACCGTTTTTCTCTTTAACACTTTTTTAGAACTTAAATTCTACCTCCTGGATGTCTAGCCTCTTCTTATCCTTTCCATTCACCCAGGCCCATTGATTTGTCCTAGCATGTCATCTCAATATGGTTCAAACTTGCCCCATCCACCAAGCCTTTCTTCTAGGAAGGCTGCCTGCCTGGCAGCCTACCTCCTATGAGCTGCCATTCCAAGAGGTCAGCACCTGGGATCATCCAGTTGTAACCTACTCTTTTCTCTAGAACCACCAGGTCATACCACTTGGTGCCTCCTGGATTTTCCATTCATATACTCATCCCCATGCTACTCTCATGCCCTGATGGATGTCTCTCTTTTCCCCCACTCCTTGGCTTTAATCAGCCAAGTCCCCATATATCCTCAGCTGCTCTGAGACTTCCTTCCAGCTTTTGACTTTCACTGAAGCCTTCCTCTCCATGGAAGACACCACCCCAAATGTGGTTTCTTTTTTTCTCATGTCCTCCCACACCAGACATGGAGTTTATACACTCTTGCTGCTCTGAAGTATGGGTCTGGCTTTATCTACTTTGCCTCTCATTGCTGTCTCCTACCCACTGACAGACACCTCAATGAATGGATCCTCCCATCTCCCAGCCATGTTGTGTAAAACTCCTATATATGCTGTTATCAGCAAGGTTCACCCTAAGGTCCACCTGTTGTGACCAGCAACATTATAGATTTTCTCTTGGTGCTCATATCCTTTTAAAAGAATTTATTATCCTGGGGTGGCGTCTGTGGCTCAAAGGAGTAGGGCACCGGCCCCATATACCAGAGGTGATGGGTTCAAACCTGGCCCTGGCCAAAAACTACAAAAAAAAAAAAAAATTACTATTCTTTAAAAAAAATATTACTGTAATATTTATTATTATAGAGTATAGATTTTCTTTTGGTCCTCACATCCTTTTAAAAAAATGTACTATTTTTGTTGACCTAAAATAATAGGCATCAGGAGCTGGCTGCTCAAAGAAGGCTTGTTAATTGCTTTAGCACACACAGGACTAATGAACAGTCCCATTTTTCAGGGTTTAGTCATAAAATCAAAAGCAGCAGTAAGCTTTAAGAAAAAGTTTTATTTAAAAAATTATTTCATAAAAGGTATTGGTGTGAACATAGATCAGGTATTTAAAAATGATTTTTTTCTGTTTAGATTGTTTCCTGGCTCAGTTCTAGCTCTATCCTGGTAAAGACCTCTAACTTTACCTTTGAAGTCTGGCCTCATAGGAAGGGATTTTTACTGTACTGAAAGGAAGCCAGCTGAAGCCGAGATTTGAAGCGCTCAGCTTCCAGTTCCCGGAAGAAAGCATCATCGTCATTCTGTGTTATCATGTCCTGTAGTTGCTGGATTTCCTTCTCCATCTTAGATCTCAGCTCCCTCTTCACCTTATGTAATGTCTAAAAGAGAACCCACGTCATCCATGTGTTGACATCTGCCCAGGCCATCATCTGTATTTGTCTCCCCTCTACATTCCAGTTAATCAGGCTCCCCCAATAATTTTAATAATTTAGCAGAAGTAGCAGCTCTTACAGAGACCTTTAATAGGTAAAGTGAAAATCATAAGATAAATATCCCGGATAATACATGGACTTTCTTATTAGTATTTTACTCCTCTAAAAGGTATACTACTGTTGTTTTCTATTTCCTAAAAATGTAAAGAAATTAGTCATGCCTTGCCTAATGACAGAGATACGTCATTAAGTGATTTCTGTCATTGTGCAAATATCATGTTTACTAGATGGTACCACCTCTTACACACTGAGACTACATAGTGTAGCCACTGCTCCTACCACAGTCGTGTGGCCCATCACTGACCCAGACACTGGCATGAAGCACACAACTATTACTATCCTGTTGTTACCTGCGTCTGAGATTTCTCTCTGGCTTTGAGTTCTTGACGTTCTTGTGATATGGCTTCTGCCAGCAGTGAAAACTGTTCAGAGAGAAGAAAAAAACCAAATTGTTAATGCTTGTAGTCCAAATGTAAAAAGTCTTATGCTTAATGTTTGCAGGCTTAAAATCTTTATTTCAATGTAATAGGGCAATATATATTTTGTACCAGGGTCAAGCATCATTTTACCTTTATTTCAGTCATGAAATTGGGGTCAGTCTAGCCAGTATGTTGCCTAGTTCTGTGTTCAACACGTGTTAAGTTTATTGTTAGACTAAGCTTTTGACACAAATGGTCAGGATTAAGCACTTTATTAAGTGACAGTGAGCCCACCTGGCCCTTATAGAAGTTCTCCATCGAGTCCAGTTCATTCTGGTGCTGTCGCTTTTGTTCGTCTCGCTTTTCTTTGGCATAATTTCGTAGGTCTCGTAATCTTTGCTTCTGAATTTGTAAACCTTCTTCAAACAGTTTCTTAAATATCTGTCAGTTATTTAATGATAAAAACAAAGTTACACTATGCTCAACTGGAGGTATATACTGACATTATTTCCCTTATTCACATGCCATAAAAACCACTCTTCTAAAACATATAATTCAGTTCTATTTTAGTTATACTGAGTTATTCAACCATCATCAGTTTCAGAACATTGTCATCACCCCCCAGGAGAAATCCCACACCCCTGAGCAGTCACTCTGCATTCTTCCCTTTCCGGTGTATGTCTGGTGCCCGAGCCACTTGAGCTACAAGCACCAAGCCCAAAAAAGAATGGTTATCCCCTGACAACCGTTAATCTGCTTTCTATGGATTTGTCCATATGGACGTTTCATATAAATGGAATCATGTAACTGGTGGCTTTCTGTGTCTGACTTCTTTCACATAGTGTTCTCAAGGTTCACCTGTATTGTAGCACATATTGGTACTTTATTCCTTTTAGGAATACTGTATCAATTTACATTGTTTATCCATTCATCAGCTGATGGATATGTGGCTTGTATCTCCTTTCTGATTACTAAAAGTAATGCTAACTATGAACTTCTGTATACGGGTTTTTGTGGAGAGGTAAAATTGCTGGCTCTTATGGTAACTCTGGTTGACCTTGTGGTAACCTTTTGAGGAACTGCAAAGTTGTTTTCCAAGGTACTTATACCATTTTACAAACCTACCAACCCTGCATGAGGGTACCACGCCAACACTTGGGTACTTTTAGACATCCCTGGGGACTGGTATCACCCTTATGGCTTAGATTTGTATTTCCCTAATGACTATTCAGCACCTTTTCATGTATCACAGGTTCTTTACATTTCAGAAAAGAATTCTCAAGCAACCATGTGCATAGGGAAAAAACACCAAAAGCAGAAATATGCCACATCTACATGTGTGTCCACCTCCTTGTCCACCTTTCATTAGTAAGAATTCTTTTTTGGACTCAGCGCCTGTAGCTCAAGCAGCTAGGGCACCAGACATATACACTGGAGCTGGTGGGTTTGAATCCAGCCTGGGCCTGCCAAACAACAATGATGACAACTACAACCAAAAAAAAAAAAATAGCTAGAAGTTGTAGCAGGCGCCTGTAGTCCCAGCTACTTGGGAGGCTGAGGCAAGAAAATAGCATAAGCCCAAGAGTTTGAGGTTTCTGTGACGCCACAGCACTCTGCCCAGGGTGACAAAATGAGACTCTGTCTCAAAGAAAAAACAAATTCTTTTTTGTTTTGTTTTTATGTCATAGCACACAGCAACCTCCAACTCTTGGACTCAAATGATCCTCTTGCCTCAGCCTCCCAAGTAGCTGGGACTACAGGTGCCCACCACTACTCCTGGCTAGGTTTTTTTATTTATCTTTTGAGACAGGTCTCACTACATCCCCCTTGGTAGAGAACCGTGGCATTACAGCTCACAGCAACCTCAAACTCTTGGGCTCAAGGGATCCACTTGCTTCAGCCTCCCGAGTAGCTGGGACTACAGGCACCCGCCAAAATGTCCGCTGTGGCTCAGGCTAGTCTTGATCTTCTGAGCTCGAGCAATCCACCTGTGTTGCCCTGCCCCCCCCCCCCAGAGTGCTAGGATTATAGGCATGAACCATCACACCCTGCTTCTTTACTAAGTTGTTTTTTTTTTAATCCCTTTTTTATCCCAACAGAGTCTCACTACATTGCCCTTGGTAGAGTGCTGTGACATCACAGCTCACAGCAACCTCCAACTCTTGGGCTTAAGCAATTCTCTTGTAGTAAGAATTCTTGATAGAAAAATCTTTCTGATAGCCATCCTTTCATTAGCTGTATGACCTTAGGCAAGTTACTCAGCCTCTGAAAGCCTTAGTAATAGCTTCTTCTAGAAGCAATCCAGTTAATTATAATTACCATAATATTTTACTCCACAGATGAAACTTACTGCTAACTTGGGATCCCAAAATAACTTTGGAAACCCCTCACAGCATAGCTGTGCTACACCATTCCTGATTTTATGTGGAATTCTAAATTATGTAATTATGCATTAAATTCCTTTCTTTCTTTCTTTTTTATTTTTGTTCTATTTCAAGAGACAAGGTCTTGCTCTGTTGCCCAGGCTGACATGCAGTATATGATCACAGCTCACTTTAGCCTCGAACTCCTGGCTCAAGCAATCATCCTGCCTCAATCTCACAAGTAACAGCAACTACAGGTATGTGCCACCACATCTAGCTAACTTCTAAAATTTTTTGTAAAGACAGGGTCTTGCTATATTCCCCGGGAAGGTCTTGAACTCCTGACAACCAATCCTCCCTCCTTAGCCTCCCAAAGTGCTAAGATTACAGTCATGAGCCATGTCTAAATTCCTGTCTTTTACAAACTGTTAAAGTAGTTGTACTAGAGAAGTACCCATGTTATGTGTAGGAGGCAGAGGAAATAAGACTTCACATCATGGGCCACAGAGACAGACAGGAATGTACAATGGATAATAAAATGAAGCATGAACAAGGGAAGAATTTTCACAGCCAAGTTTCTAGGACTTGCATTTGGATTTTGGATTCAAAATGGACCAGGAATTACAAACAAATAAAGTGGTTCTGAAAGGTAACAAACTTCACCATGGATGGACAGAAAAGCCATATTTACCATTTCTTCCCGGGTCCTCATTCTCATCATTTTGGCACGTAGCTGAACTCTGTAATCATCATAGTATTTTCGAGCACGAACAATTTGCTGATGATTTTCTTTTATCTTTGATCGGGTCAACCTTTGTCTATGAATACGGTCCTTGAAATCTTGCTGAGAAAGAAGGGGAAAAGGGATAAGAAAAAAGGACAGCAGACTCAAGCGTTCTCAGCAGTGGCCTACTGCCTGCTTTCATGGAGCGTGAAAGACTGCTGACCCCAGAAGCCCTTCAGCAGCTTGCAGAGCAACAGTGGTCCTAAGCACCTCACCTCCTCATCCCACCAGGAGGTCGCTAAGCCACACCCAGATGCCACCTCAAAAGGAGTAGGAAAATGGCACTCCTAGACTAAGTTGCCAAGAGCATGATCAGGCAAAAGACTTAAGAAATTTGACATCTGACAAAGCAATGAGGATGAAATGATGTCATGGACATAAAACCGCCAACATAGGAGTTTTGGATAATTTGTGTTTTTTTCCACAAACCACATGCAGTTCTTGAAAGACCTTTTGGAACTGTTTAGGATTCTAGCTCTCACTGCTTATCTCTCCTCCACACCCCTTCCTCTGGCAGACTGCTGCTGACTTCTGCTGATCTCAGTCCTCTCACTTCCTTATGCTCGGTAGGGAATAATGTTCTTTTTTTTTTTTTTTTTTTTTGAGACAGAGCCTCAAGCTGTCCCCCTGGGTAGAGTACCGTGGGCATCACGGCAACCTCCAACTCCTGGGCTCAAGCAAGTCTCCTGCCTCAACCTCCCAAGTAGCTGGGACCACTGGCGCCCGCCACAACGACCAGCCATTTTTTTGGTTACAGCCATCATTGTTGTTTGGCAGGCCTGGGCTGGATTGGAACCCACCACCTTAGGTGTATGTGGCTGGAGCCTTAGTCAGTTGAGCCACAGGCGCCAAGCTGGGAATAATGTTCTAAGGATGATTTTAGTCTGAATTATGATGGAGGCTGGTAAACCACCTCAGCTCTCTACTTGGGTCCTGGGAGAAATGGAAGAGACAAAAAAGCATGAAGTTACAACCACCTGACACCTTTAGGAGGGGCTGTGGAGAACTAGATTAAAATACGAATTCTGCCCCTGCTTACCATGCTGAGACCCAGGGCAAGTCACCTAACATCTCAAACCTTGGGGTTTTCATTTCATGGGAAAGTATCTTCTCTAATAGACATGCCATGACTACATGAAAGTGTGTACATGAAATACCCAGCAGCCCCCCCAAGCCAATTTTGGTTAAAGCTCTAGATGCTTCCACAGGTGAGTGTTACAGGTAAGGAACTGTTGCCCAGCTGGACGAAATAACGGCAAGAGTATAACTTGTAAATTGTGAATCTAACCCCCAACATGCTCTTCACATACCAGTCTCTTGTTATGTTCATATTCTTTCTTCACAAGGGCAGTAAGGAGGTCATGCCTTTGTAGGGCCTCTTCTATCTTTAAGTGGGAAATGAGTGAGTTGGTTAATAATGCTGTTCACTAAATTCTTAAAGATAAGTTCTTCCTCTTTTAAATTCCCCATTTAAGACTGATGGTGACTTACTTCATCCTGGAGTTTCTTCTTTGATCGGTTTTCTCTGCCTGCATCTTTTCTGAGCTGTTCAATCTGTGCAATTTGCTGTTTCCACATCTTGCTTAGAGTTGGGCCAGAGACATAGAGAAATGGAAACTGCTCTAGCATAAGGGCCAGAAGACTGTGTTCACCTACTTTCACTGCCAAGTAAAATGAGATACTCTTAATCAGAGAGACTGCAGATAAGCTCTACCTCCCTGGTAGATCACAACTTATCCAAGTGGTGTGATTCTGATTCTGAAAAGAATAATTCTAAATATACTTATCACTTTTGTACCCCTTCTTTGATTGGAGTAAGCTAACTACTGGTAAGAATAACAATAAGCTCAATAGTTCTGACTGATGCTGGTCCCGAAAAGTCCATCCAACCTACTCAGCTGCCACACCTCAGTGACTACAGACAAATGCGAGTACATTAAAACAACAGACTCTTCGGCCCTCCTGAGATGCATGTGCTGCTTCTAAAATCTGTCTCATGAGATGAAAGGCCAGTAGTCTCTGGGGTATAGTTGGAAGCCTGGTATTTCCTTAGTTGGTCTTTATTTACTTATAACAGTGGTTCTCTAACTGTGGGTCGCGACCCACAGGAACTGTATTAAAGGGTAGCGGCATTAGGAGGGTTGAGAACCACTGACTTATAACAAGAGCCTAATGAGTATTCACTGGCACCATCAATAGACTGGAGCTAGACAGGCCATCTACTTGTTTTGGAGCATTCCTTTTTTTCTACCAACTTCCTGGGGGTAAGGGGGAGACACTCATTCGGGGTGTAACAGAGTGAATAGAAGGAGGTAAAGTTGGAGAAGCAGACAACGGCCTTGGCTTTCCTTTGGTCCCAATACATAGGCCTCCCTGAGGTACTTCCTTATTAGAGAGTTTTAGCTCTCTTTACATAAAATTAGCAATATGGCAGAGATAAAAGAAGGACTTTTCTCCAGTTAACTGGAAGATCTAAGTTTCCAATGCTGTATCCCTGGAATGTAGCACACGCTTTCAAAGGCTGCCAGTTTTCCATAAAGTACAATTCTGTGGTTCTTACTTGGAAGTGCTTTATTTGCCTTTGGGAAGCCACCTCTTGGACTCTTAGTTGTGGTTTTTCTAGAGCAAACCTTCCAAGGCTGACTATATTCTGGAGTTCTTTTATGAACAGCTTCTCTGTATATTTTTTCCTTAGAAGTGGATATAAAACAGAATAGAAAAAAAAGCAGTATCTAACAACTCTTTCATACATCATCTTAAATATTACATGTTGACAAAAATAGCTAACTACTTTCCAGCTAAACCATGTCACTTCAACTTTCTAAAATCTGGTTAGTATTCACCCACACTAAGCTAAAGGCACCTTTTGGCATCTGGCATCCCTTGGAATTTGGAAAAGCATTGAATCCTTCTCAAGTTTCAGATACCATAGTCCCACATTCTAAATACAACCACTATTAATGTGTTTTCCCCACTATTACTGTTTTGATGTATGTTTCTTTGACACCTTCTATGAAAATTAAAAAAATTTCCAAGCACAGGGAGGCCAAGGCGGGTGGACTCCCTGAGCTTAAGAGTTCCAGACCAGCCTAAGCAAGAGCGAGAACTCCTCTCTAAAAATAGCCAGCATTGTGGTAGGCGCCCCGTAGTCCCAACTACTCAGGAGGCTGAGGCAAGAGAACCGCTTAGACCCAAGAGTTTGAGGTGGCTGTGAGCTGTGACGCCAGGGCACTCTACCCAGGGCAACAACAGACTGTCTCATTCATATATATATATATATATATATATATATATATCCCAAGCAACTATATAGCATGTTTTTAATTGTAACCATACAGTATATCTAGTTTTGCTCATTAACTTTTTAGCATAAACATTATTCTCATGCTTTTACTTAATTTCTGTAACCACTTTTTTTTATTTTTGAGACAAAGTCTCTCACTTTGTCTAGAGTAAAGTACCATAGTGTCATAGCTCACAGCAACCTCAAACTCTCAGGCTTAAGTGATTCTCTTGCCTCAGCCTCCCAAGTACCTGGGACTACAGGTGCCCACCACAATACCCAGCTACTCACTCTGGCTCAGGCTGGTCTCCAACTCCTAAACTCAAGGGATCCACCCACCTCAGCCTCCCAGAGTGCTAGAATTACAGGCATGAGCCACCATGCCTGGCTCTATGTAACCATACTTATGAAAGGCAACAAAAACTTATGCTTTCAGTTTCTTACAACCAGGTCCAGAGCAACCAGGATTTTCTGTCTTTTCTTATTCCTCTTTATCAGCCTAGACTACTTTTTAGACACCTCCCCCACCCCACCCCCTGGCACTGCCAAGCAACAGAATCCCTTAAGAACTGGTGGAAGTTTTAGGTAGAAAAGAAAAAGTGGTAGTTTTCTTTGGTACTGTGTCTTGCCATATTTTAGTAACTTGAATATCCTAAGAAAAAGTGAAAATCTTACATTATGAAATCCTGCCTTTTCCTAAAGATCTAATGATTAAGGTCTTATTGGTTCTTTTTTCTTTTAGAAAGATCTGTATCTCTCACTATTCTGATCCAATGGCATTTATTATAGTGGAGATTTTTACCCACTGTTTCCTCCTCCTTGTTATTTATCCCTAGAGGTCCAATAATCTCTTGAACTTTATTTCTTCTTAGTTCCTTTTCAAATGCTTCAGTGAAAACCTAGAGGTAGAAGTCATAAAATATTAGTTATTGCAAGTGAAAATAAATAAAAAAAATTAGCCTAGGATACTGCCACCCCTGTAAGTATCAAGCTCACTTTTTTCTAACTTCCTTTCAAGCTCCGTATCATAAATCTATTTTAACAGGTATGTAATTGGAACATACAATGAAATTTTAAATGATGTTTCTTTGTTGTTATTGTAATTATTTTGATACTCCCTGAATGGAAGTTACATGCTAAGTTACTGATTGTAACTATTATAAGAGATCTGAATTAGTTTCAATCTTTTTTACCAGTATAAAGCCTACCACATTATAAAACCATTATAAAACCTATTATACAACACATACCTTAAGCATTCTAAATTCATGCTACATTTCAAAATCTCCGTTACACAGAACTCTCCTTGTTGAATCCCAACCACCTTCTTATTCATGTCTTGGGCACGTTCTGATCCTTTCTGTATCTCAAGTGGCTTGTCACATTTAATCCACCTCAAATCCCCTTCATTTCTGAAACTCTCTCTGAAAATAACCAACCTGTACTGATAATCCTTTTTTTTTTTGAGATATAGTCTCAGTCGCCCTGGGTAGAGTGCTATGGCATCACAGCTCACAGCAACCTCAAACTCTTAGGCTTAAGCAATTCTCTTGCCTCAGCCTCCCAAGTAGCTGGGACTACAGGCGCCCGCCCCAATGCCTGGCTATTTTTTGGTTGTTGTTGTCATTATTGGTTAGCAAGTCCAGGCTGGGTTTGAAACCCCCAACCCCAGTGAATGTGGCTGATGCCCTAACCACTGAGCGATGGGTGCCGAGCCTGATAATCCTTTCTTACTCCCCTGGAACACTGAGCTATGCCCAACCAGGTTATTTTCTTAAGAGTTTCACAAGGGGAATATGAGCTGTCACACAGTTCTCCATCATCTGCTCAGCTCAGGAATATTACATACATTTACAAGCGGGAGGAAGAGAGTATATTAAGTGCATTTTATCCCTTTAGTCAATAGCATGTTCATGGTAGTATCTGGCTGAGGGAAAATGGTATTATCTGCTGCTCAACTGTAGCTGAGAGATGGGGAAGTACCTTGGCTCGGTAGTGGCAGCTATCTTTTTCTTTTAGCTTGTGCTGCCTTCTCTTCTCCGTGTGGAACTGTTTATGTTTGTTAACTGGCGATGGAGACAGCGAATGGGATCTATTGGGTGACTTTTTATGCATGTAAAGTCCTGTAACACAGAAAAGATATGTGCCATTAGATCCTGACAGCCATAAATGTTAGGTTGGAAACTAAATAGTTGTTTTTACTAAATCCAAAGAGACTATTAAGTGAATATACTCTCTCCTATGGCTAATCTGAATTTGCATGTTAACCACACCAAGTAAACAGACAAATACACATAAATGTGTACTGTCTTACGTACATATATTCAACTTGTGATTGAACTCAACGTGTGGGATGGCTCCTATGCACAAAGGCCTATGGAGAGAGCTCTAGGTGATACGGGCGTAATGGAGGAGAGAAAAGGCAAATTACCTGAGCAGTTCATCTGCTATCCTTTTACCTGTCTAGATGCTAAGGAGATAGGATATAATTGTGTGTGTGTCTGGGTGTGTGTATATATATGTGTATATATACATATATATATAAATGTTTTTAGACAGAGTCTCATTTTGTGGCCCTGGGTTGAGTGCCGTGGCATCACAACTCACAGCAACTTCAAACACTTGGGCTTAAGTGATTCTCTTGCTTCAGCCTCCCAGGTAGCTGGGACTACAGGCCAGGCACTCGCCACATGCCTGGCTATTTGCTTTGGTTCTGGCTCAGGCTGGTCTCGAATGTGTGAGGCAATCCACCACCCCACCTCAGCCTCCAAGAGTGGTAGGATTACAGGTATGAGCCACTGCGCCTGGCCTACATGTAGATATATCTCTTATAAATGCTTATAAAGCAGCATACTCACAAGCAAAAGTTAACATAATTAAGCACTAAGTGGTCCTGATTCCTTCCTTCTTAACAACCTAGCCCTCCTAATTCTACACTGCCTACAACATCTAACACACCAAACCACTTCTCTCCACAAACCTTTTTATGGACCATACTTAGAGATGTGCTTGGGCATCTGCTAGCTATGAAGAGGAAACTCCACAGGCCTTTTTGGAAATGCAATTAATTCAACATAGCTCTAAGACTTGAGAAAATTAGTTGATACCTTTATAAATATTTACTCTCCAGCAAATGCAGAAATGGACTATTTTAAATGATAGATGTCCACAATGCATTCTTGTTTAAAAACTGAAGACTCAATTAAAATAATACTTTAACTTAAAATGTATTTTCACAATGAGATACCATGTGTATGAGTATTGTAAAGGAAACATGGAGGTCATTGGGAGATTAGCTGAGTCAAGTTTTAAGAGAAGAGATGGATTAAAAAAAAATCACAAGAAGGAAAGAATGTTCTTTTTTGGGGGAGGGGACAGAATTTCACTTTGATGCCTTGGATAGAGTGCTGTAGTGTTAATAGCTCACAGCAACCTCAAGCTCAAGCAATCCTCCCGCTTCAGCCTCTCTAGTAGCTAGGACTACAGGTACCTGCCACAATGCCCGGCTAATTTTTTTAGAGATGATGTCTCACTCTTGCTGAGGCTGGTCTCGAACTCCTGAGCTCAAGCAATCCACTTGGCCTTGGCCTCCCACAGTGCTAGGATCATAGGCATGAGCCATCTCGCCCAGCCTAGGAAAGAGTATTCTTTTTTTGTTGTTGTTCTTGCAGTTGTCTTTTTTTTTTAGCTGGCCCGGGCCGGATTAGAACCCACCAGCTTTGGTATATGTGGCCGGCCCCTTACCCACTGAACTATGGGTATCTCCAGA
Organism: Galago senegalensis; assembly: GCA_963575145.1. Taxonomy (NCBI): domain Eukaryota; kingdom Metazoa; phylum Chordata; class Mammalia; order Primates; family Galagidae; genus Galago; species Galago senegalensis. Next base: position 869 of record CAUYTI010146446.1, on the reverse strand, counting down.
GAGTATTCTTGAAGGATTAAAAGAACAACTGAAAAGGTTAAGGCAGTTTTTGGAGGAGAGAAGACTGTTTCCAAAGAAACAATAGATGGCCAAAGTAGATAAAACTAACTATAAAATATGCAAAATTTTAGTGGAATACAGGATAATTGTACAGATTTGATTAATAGAAGATCAAGTAGTAGGAAGTATTTGCAAGGAAGAGGCAGACCAAAAACTGCTGATACATGTATAAACTGGTCAGTCGCTCTGGTGGCCAAGTTGGCAATGGTGAAGAAATGATCCAGAAATTCTACTAGGTGTAGTTCCCAGAGAATCTTCTGCCATGTATTAAAGGCTGTTCACTGCAGAATTTTTTGTAGAAATGAGAACTAGAAACAATCTACATGTCCAGCAATAGGGAAAATGGATAGTATTATATATACTCATACAAAAGGGTATACTGTAAGAACTTATTTACACTGCAGTTAAAATACATAGACTGGATTTGTAAATATGAACACAGACTTCCAAGACAATGTTCATAGAAAAAAGGAAGCTGCAGAACAATATATATAGTAACTATGTAAATTCTGTAAACATAAAACAACAGCATGTTCAGACAAATAATGTATAAAATGTTAAAATTTAACAACGAAAGTAAGAGACAAGGACACCGACTTAAAAATAGGAATCAAGGTTTGGGAAAAAGAGTAGCTCTGTGAGGAGACCAGAGGGGATTTCTGTTTTCTTTTTTTTTTTTTTTTGAGACAGAGCCTCAAGCTGTCCCCCTGGGTAGAGTGCCATGGCATTACAGCTCACAGCAACCTCCAACTCCTGGGTTCAAGCGAGTCTCTTGCCTCCACCTCCCAAGTAGCTGGGACCACAGGCGC
>CAUYTI010146445.1:0-36807 GCA_963575145.1 Galago senegalensis | reverse complement strand
TTGAGGTTTATCTTATAGGGGTACAAGTGAAATCTTTCTAAGAGTAGAATGTGAACATTTTAAAGCAATGACTGAGAAAATGACATGAAGGCTGTGTTGACCAGTTAGATGGAAGTATTTCAGAATGCATGTGAAAACCCCCACACTGTACCCCAGAAGAGTATCAATGTACATAGTTAACATTCAATAAAAAAAAAATAAAATAAAATAAAATCTAAGTCATGGCTGTTGGCACCAGCGGCCTGTGGGCAGAAGTTAATTTTAAAACTGCCATTGTGTAGGGATGTGCTCATGTTTTGGGGCATAGCGCTCTTCCCAGGGAGGGGTGGCTTGGATAGAACCTTTATTACACTCGTTTACAAGCCTGCTTAGGCCCAGACAATGGAGTTGTGTCCAGCCCTGAGCAGAGGCAACTGGCATCAGTATTAAGGAAAGATCTAAAATAGATTATTCTGCATTCTCCAGGTAGACCTGATCTGATTGCAGTGGTCCTTAAAAGTAGAAGGGGGAAGCAGAAGAAAAGGTTGGATTCCTATGATGCGGGAAGAACTCAATCCATCATTTGTGTGTTTGCCAGCGAAAGAAGGGTTCTAAGGACTGAGGGCAGCCTCCAGAGCAGGAATTCGATGCGGTGGGGAGCAAGGAGGCTCCCCTACGAGGGTCTCCCTAAGAACACAACATTACCACCACCTAGGTTTTAGTCTAGGAAAACACCTAGCATACAGAACTACAAATAATACAATTGTCTTATTTCATGCTGGTAAGTTTTGGTAATTTGTTATAGTACCAATAGAAAACTAATATGAGTTTAAATCAGATTGTACACTATGCTTTTGTTTCTTTCTTTCCTTTTCTTCTTCTTCTTTTTTTTTTTTTGTATTCTCTGGATAGGGGTTTAAGAAATATTACACAGGTTATATAGCAGAGGAGTAAAATGTAGCACGAGTATCCATGCAGCTCTGCCAAACAACTTTGAAAAATGGCTAGAGCGCTTAATTCATCTTATGTTTTCTGACAAACCTTTTCCAAGAGCTTTTTGTAACTACTTGAGTTTTCTCCTGGTTACTTTTATAAATGAAATCTGTAATTTATCCTTTTCAAATGTAACCACTGTATAATTCCCACTATATTCAATACCTAGGTTTTGTGTTTTGTTTTTTTTTTATTTTACAGCTGAGAATTCATTCATCCAACTGGTTCCCCAAACTTAAAATGTGAACTGCCTTCCCCTCTAATCTGCTCTGGCGGCTGTGTTCACTCTTAACCTTGGTTAATGTCTTCACTATTCACCCAGATACTGAATCAGAACCTCGGAGACATCCTTTACTGGTGGCTTTCTCTTTTGTCCTTGTCCTTCTGGTGTCCAAGACTCTAATATGTCTTTATTTTGTCCTGTCACCTTTTTCAGAAGCTTAGATTATACTCCCATCATTTCTCACTCGGACTATCATCTAATAGTTGGCCTCTGCTACTGTTCTATTTCCCTTCTGGACATCTTCATGCTCTAATAAGACTTGTTTTTCAAAGTTCTGCTTTGGTACAAATTTGTTTGGCTGTTGTCATTTAGTTTCTGCTACTTACTGACCCCACATCATGTCTCATCTTAAAATTACATTATTTTGATCAACTCATGTTGTACTTATACATTTATGAAAATGTCTAATAAAGGGCTTAAGACATTCATGTGTCAAATAGTATGTAGAAATAAATAAAAATCAAAAGACCCGATGCCAGTAATTCTTAGAGACTTGAATCAGAGAGATAATGAGCTTTTTCATGGATTGGGCACTGCCAAAGGAGGACGAGGAAAGAAATCTCTTTCTCCTCATCTCCTGCAGCTGAAATTGCTCGTATCACCATCAATTTGCTTGGCAATTACATTCAAACTTTTTGACAGCTTCAACCTTGATCTCTCTTGGAGGACTGATATGCTTAAAAGACCACTGTTAATTAACCAAAGATTAAGGAGATTAAAGTTAGTAAATAAAAAAATCCACCTATGTCCAAAGGCCTTTCTATATCTTCCTTTTGTTCAGTGGATAATTTTTCGTGTTATTATTGAAAGCATTTCGTCAACCCAATCTATGAACACAGACACATGTATGATCTACTGACCAGAAATGAAATTATGACAATTCTGATACTAAGGTTTAATTAACTCACCTTCAACACAAATTTTGCCTGGAGTAAATATAAGTAAAAATATTAACAACAAAGCAGTTCACCACTTATGTTTCTGTCCTTAACCATTGTTTTCCACCTCATTATTCTTAAAAGGCATTTTTTTCCTTCTCTACAGTTTACTTTCATTTTATTGCCATTTTCTGTGAGCACTGTTTGTGTCATGAGTGATGAGTGGTGTAACTTTTTAATTAGGGCTCAATGCCTTGCATGGACCCTGGTCAAAATGGCACTCACCCAAAGTTAAATGGATCCCTCTATTTCCCTCCAGCTCTTTGGAAGGAGGCAGAAAAACACTAGAGCATTATCAAATTGTTGGCTTGCTGTTACAAAATCCATCCTTTTATTCAAAGGTTAGAGTATTCCAAGAAGTATTCCATTTCTTATATATTATTTTACTAGGCATCAATATTAATAGGAAGTAGTATTAAAAAGCCCCTGCTGATGATGAAAAACAGAAACTTACGGTAAAAAAGGAAGTTTTCTAGGTCACTATGCTTATGATGTGTTAAAAAAAAGTGAGAATTTTGCTTCTCGTAGGGAATTTTAAACTTTCATCCTTGCATAAAGTGGTTTGGATGAGAACAGAAAAACATTAAAATCTATGCTGAAGTCTAGATGGTGTTTTATTTCAGTGAAATAATAGAGTTCGGAGGCGGACACTGAGCAAAAACACAGACACTACAAGCTTCTGCACGGTGGGTAAATAATAACATAATCTAGAGCTTATAGAAAAACCTAGTAAAGCAGACAACTTAAAGGAGCATGACTTTGACACTCCAGCTCTCCCCTACGTGTTAAGGTGACCCTGATGCTGAGTCCATAGTCCTACCTGTAATTTTTACAAACTGATTTTCTCTATTTCTGTCTTAACCTGAGTAAATTATATTAGCTCTTGATTGGAAAGTCGAATAAAATAACAAAACATTTATCTTGCCTCATTATAATCCAAATTGTCTTCCTTATTAAGCCGGATGAGGATGTGGAGATTTGCCAACTTTAATGATTCTCCCTGGCCCAAACGTAGGAAATAACACAGTTGATCTTACAGATTAGCTTTCTCAAGTACAAATCAAGGATCTTTTCACTATGTTACATTGTGTATTTTTTTCCTAGAGCTGATAACAAATTACCACATATTTAGCTTTAACAACAGAAATGCTAGTTTCTCACAATTGTGGGGAAAAGAAGTCCAAGGAAAGGACGTCTTCTTGCTTCCCTCTCATTTTTTTTTATCAGCTCTAGGAAAAAAAATACACAATGGCCAGGTGGAGGGAGGGTAATTGGTGGGACCTCACCTATTGTGCATATTGTAAGGGTGTGTTTCAAATATATTAAGAATAGAGCATAAAATCTAAACACAACAAATAAGTGAGGTGAAGGCTGTGTTAACCAGTTTGATGTGAACAATAACAAATTGTATATAGAATCCAAAAATGCAGTAATGTACACAGTTATATTCTAATTGGTTGGTCCCTGACGGCCAGAGAGAAGGTCTGTGCTGGGCCCTTTTGTGCCTCTTTCACATTTCTTTTTTCTTTTTCTTTTTTTTTTTATTAAATTATCACTGTGCACATTAATGCAGTCATGGGGTACAATGTGCTGGCTTTGTATACAAATATTTCCATCAAACTGGTTAACATAGCCTTCATGGCATTTTCTTATTGTGTTAAGATATTTATATTCCACATTTAGTAAGTTTCCCATGTACCCCTGTAAGATGCACCGTAGGTGTGATCTCACCAATTACCCTGCCTCCACCCATCCTCCCCACTCCCCTCCCCTCCCTTTTCCCTTTCCCCATATTCTTGGGCTAAAAGTGGGTTATAGTTTTCATAGGAAAGCTATATTTCTTTCTAGCTTCAGGTGGCTTGCTGGGAATCGTTCATCTCTGTTGAATTCTGCTGCATCCATGCATCTTTGTCTTCATCTGTACATGGCATTATCATTATAAACATATCCATGTCTGTGGCCAAGTTTTCCTGTTAGGAAGAAAACCAGTCATACGGGATTAAGGTTGTCAGTAAAAATTTCATGGAGCAAGTTGAACAGCCAAAGTAGCCTTTATTCAAAGACTTTTGTTAAGAGAGCTCAAGACTATTGCTATAAGAGAAAAACAAATGGCAAGAGAGATTTAAGCTCTGAGAAGAGCCAGTGGAAAGCACTGGAAGGTATTAGGAGGGTAGGGGGAAGGTTATTCCTTGCAATTAAGCCATCTGTATTTGCCAGTTGGTCCTTATTGAAGTGAGGTCTCTATACTCCCACAGAGAGTAGCACATGGGGGCTCTAACCTTCATGGTGATTACATGTTAAAGGGATGGCTCCCAGTTCTTGGGAAGTACATTCATTGGTTGAAAAAATAACCAAAGCTTGAAAGAAGTTTTACATCTCACAGGAGCAGAGAAAAATAAATTACAAGTGTTTTTTCAGTAAGCACTCTAAGAAAGAGATTTCAGGAGCCCAGAGTCAGGAAGAAAACCAGTCTAAAAGTTTTGTAAAACCCAGACTTGCTAAGGTCTTCTTTGTCAGAGATTATTTTCATTATATCGTTTTAATTTGATTTATCATGTAAAGATCCTGCTTCTCATACATTTGCGGTATGAGGTTAGAACTTCAGCAAATCTTTTTTGAGAACCAAATTCAAGCCACAACACACAGTTATGTAGTTCACTAAGAAATGAAGAAGAACAGAAAGTGTTCACCTGTCATAACATAATAGATGGCAGAGATAAAGTGCATAGAAGAACCATTTATGAAAAACAAATTGTCAAGTATGTTATGAAGGTAATACAAGAATATCTTTCTACAATAAACTTTAGCCAAGTTTTTTTTTTTTTTTTTTTACTATTTTAGGATGACTAACATAAGCAAAATAAATAAATTTTATGTAATATAATTATATAATCCGTAATTTAAAAATTATATCATCAGATTCCCAAGCCCTTCCAAGTTCTAGAATCATGTGAGTGAGACTAGTTATAAATAAATGCATCATACATCAGGTGAATATTACCAGGAAATCTTGGACAACCAAATTCAAGGCCTGTTTAAAGAAACTTTAAGAAGGAATATTCTATTTTTAAAGGGTTTAGAAAAACTAATCAACATTCAGAGATGTCCATTTCTACAAAGGTATCATGGATTTGGCCAATACAAATATTGTTAGAGCTATCTAGAAAATTTGCAAAACAGCTATTTTATACAATAGGAAATTATGTGAAATTTCCTAACAAATATTGGTCTTTGGGATTGGATTAGAAATGTAACTTCTGAATGGTTCTTTTCACTCAATGTATGTATTGCACACGTGTAATATGCTAAGCACCCAAACTCAAGTACTGTCACCTTTTAAAATCAAGGTCTTCTCCACTGCTTGGTAGATAATTTAGGAAATGCCAGCTCTTCCAGACATAGAAGAAGCAAGTCTGAGTAATAACTGTGATATGTCTGTGTACATAATTCTAGTACATGGGTAAAGGCTTTTACAACTTTTTTGGACTAATATAATTTTGGACTTATTTTGTAGAGTGGGTAACTCCTGTATAGAGACAAAATGATTCTGTTAAGGTCATTCCAGGGATCAAACCAAGGGGTGGTGCACATCGCTCAGCTAAGAAAATGGACTGGAGCTGGTAGGCCCTAACTTGGAAAATATGTGAGTCAGCCTCATAAAGTTGTGATCTTGATATTGCTTGAAGATTAGTTTTACCACGGTAGTAAAAATATCTAGCCATATGGAGATGTGCTGAAAACTAGGAAATAAAAAGTCAAGCAAGAAGCTTTCAAAGTTTTGCCGCTCCGGAGGCCTCGGAAAGTTAATCATTTTGTTTTCCTGAACTTGCAAAACATAAAATAGCACGGCAGACACAACCTGAGTTATGAGCATGGAATTTTCTATAATCAAGTCAGGTTACCATTAAATTGAGCATTTGTAGTGAAACTCAGGAAACAATAAAATATTCAAATGCATACTGAAGAAAAATCTCCTTAATTTCAGTGACAGGCTCATGCTAAATCATGTACCTTGTTTAAAAGTAAAATGAATGAAAAAAAATACTGATTTTCATTATTTCCACAATCTTGAATTCAAAGTTTTCTTTAATATAGTGATCATTTATTCTATTAATAATCCTTAAAATGTCTTTATGATCTCTTTCCCTCATTCTTGTTCTAAAAACTGAAGCTGAAAATTCCATCTTATGTACGATCTAACTGTGTCTATTAAGAGTAAAAACAAACATGAATTAAATGCTTATCACAACATTTGATAAAGCCTTTGTTATAAAGGCTTTTCCTATATTGCTTAATTGCTGTAATTTTTAGAAAATTTCTTAAAAACATGGAAACTGAAATGTGGAGAATTTGAACATCTTTTCCAAGGTCAAACAGCTAGTTAATATCATATACAAGATGCACCTGCAAGAGATTCGTGCATTTTATGACAGTGATCCTTAAACTTTGCAAATGAAGTTTAATGTTCACAATAAACACACTCAAAGCATAGACATATTCTAACTTGAAAAACTCAGCACTTAAAATTTCATACTAGTGGAACAGTATAGAAATTCATAATTTGGATCATAGTTACACTATACCAATTGATTATGTACTGTAACAAAACAGGACAGCTTCAAGGTTTTATAGAATTTTGAGTTCTGTACTTGCAACGCCACACCTTTCCATCAGAAACAAAAGTGCAGTGGATTAGAAGTGCACGAGGGAGACAGTATGACAGAGATCGATGTACAGCACCTATAATTGAATAAATTATTTGCTACCTCATACAAGATATATTCTTAGTTCTCCTCAAAGTATATTCTGTATCCTATGTGGAATTCATCAGTGGGGCTGACTTTGTTATCCTCTGGCTTTTTCTCTAAATTTATCCAATGGGGAGCAGCAGATGACTATGGGAAGGAATGAAAATAATAAGATCGGAATATCTATCCCTTTGGCTTATTCCCTGTTGGGTCACCACAGCCTGCTTGCTTCCTAGATCCAAGAACAAAGCTTCTGTCAGTCTTGATGTCGACCCCCAGCTTGTTCCGTTCACAGCCCCCCTACTTGCCTTTTGAGGGAGGGCGCTAAGAGAACCTCCCATTTGTGGTCCCCTGGCTACTGCACTGTTTATTCTTTGTACTTTTTCTGTACCCTGACACATTTTATAAGTGTTTTCTTTGTTAAACTTCTCCCAAATTACCTAAGTTCCCTGTGCCATTTCCTACAGGGACCTTTACTGACACCCACACCATAATGAAAAATAACTGAATTATGGAATAACTTTTACATGCATTTTCTTTAGCTAGACTTTTGAAGAATTATATGTTCTGGTCCTATATTATCTATCATTATGCACCTTCATGAGTTGTAATGTGTAATAGACTAAATTATTATTCAGTAAGTGTTCACTCTCCTCCCATCACAGTAAGATTCCTGCATTATGGTGACACCTGGGCTGCACGTATTGGGCTTGACCAAATCATGTGGTTCAGCCAAAGAAGTTAACAGCAGATGTGATGAATGCAGGGATTTTAAATACTGCTGATGGTTTGTATCCTTCTCCTGTGCTCCTGGTGGGATTCAGGATGCTAAGAACATAGGTTGGGTGGATTATGCACCAACTAGATGAAAAGATACTTGGAGCATAGCTGTATATGGTCTTTTTAAAGGCCGAATAATATTCTATTACATGTATATCCCAAACATTCTTTATTCATCCGTGGAGAGACATTTATGTTGTTTCCATACCTTGGTTATTGAAAATAATGTTGCTTTGAACATGGGGGTGCAGATATTTCATTGAGATCCATATTTCAATGCTTCTCTATATATACCCAAAGGTGTGATTGCTGAATTCTATAAAAGTTCTACTTTTAAATTTTTGAGGTTCTTGATCTATAAAGAAGACTCCCATGAATGGCCTCCATTTTGGAGCAACATTGAGTCTCCACTGGAAGGCAGTTACAGGAATATGTGGTGACAGCTCAGTATGACATGGACATTTGTCAAATATTTGCATGAAAGCGCAGAGCAATGCACTTTCATATTCATACAACTTGCTCTGAAAAGCACATTATTCTTGAAGTAAGTTTCTGTGTTGAACTCAACTTCACACTGTTTTCAACTGCTTCAAAACAAACATATCACTAAATTACATTGCTTTGCAATTTCACAATCTTCTTCAACAGAATTCTTACTTTTTAGTTTTTTTTTATTAAATCATAGCTGTGTACATTAATGCAATCATGGGGTACAGTGTATGAAAGCTCTAAATTAGTTTCATAGTAGGTCTGAGTACATTGGATACTTTTTCTTCCATTCTTGAGATACTTTGATAAGAAGAATATGTTCCAGCTCCATCCATGTAAACATGAATGTGATAAAGTCTTCATCTTTCTTTAAGGCTGGATAATAGTCCATAGTATACACATAACACAAGTTATTGATCCATTCGTGGATCAATGGACACTTGGACTTCTTCCATGATTTAGCAATTATGAATTGGGCTGCAATACACATTCTGGTACAAGTATCTTTGTTGTAATATGATTTTTGTTCTTCTGGATATATACCTAGTAGAGGAATTGTAGGATCAGGAAAATAGTGCATGGGTTTGAGATACCTTCCAGGTAGTTAGATCAATCTTTATCATTAATTATGTGAACTCTGCCCATCTTGATTGCAAGTTTTTTACTCAAAGAAGGGTTTTCTCTCTTGCCTAGGATTAATACTCATCTGCTTCATGGCTCTTATCTTTTTCTTTGTATTTCTTTACAAACATTCCATACATTTCTTCAGTAAGCATTTCGTACTGTGCTAAAAAATGAAATTATACAGGCTGTAATACAGATATGCATCTTGTCATAATTCAGTTTATATTGTAGTGAGGTAAACCAACATTAATATACAGTATTAATTTTATTGCATTTGTTAATAATCACTATAGAGAAACACATAGTATTTTCTACACATTTACTTTTTAATTTTTTTTTTTTTTGAGATAGAGTCTCACTTTGTCACCCATGGTATAGTACCATGAGGTCAGCACTCACAACAACATCAATCTCTTGGGCTCTAGCGATCCTCTTGCCCCAGCCTCCTGAGTAGCTGGGACTATAGGCGCCCACCACAATGCTCAGCTATTTTTTTTAGAGACAGGATATTGCTCTTGCTCAGGCTGGTTTGAAACTCATGAGCTCAAGCAATCTACCCTACTCAGTTTCGCAGAGTACAGGGATTACAGAAGTGAGCACCACACCCAGCTACTTTTTAAATTTCTTCGTCCTTTGTTTTATGTGTGGTTCTATTTCTTTACTATGTAAAAATGTTTAACTTTTTTTCTATCTTATAATCAAACTATCCATTCACTTCAAAGGAAAAACAAATGACCCTTTTAGTTACTTCCCTATTTTTGTGCTACCCTTCAACTCATCCTTCAAACTTACAGACCTCCAATGCCAAATTTATTGGACCTCTATTTTTTTCTCTAGCATTCACTAGATACCACTTTTTTGAAAACATCCAATGTTCTATATCTTTCTCACCCTATAAGAACTGTGGTCTTGCAATCTTTAAGACTTAGGTTATATATAAATACCAGCATATTAAATGCAACGCTATCTTTTTGTTTTTATCCCAAAACATCTCAACAGAATAAAATAACATGAGAGAGAATTATATTAGACCTAAGTCAAATCAACACTAAATTACACTGTAAATGAAATTACCTGCAAGTCCATAGTAGACAAGCAATGACTTAGGGAAAAATTGCATTACCCTTAGCTAACTATACAAAGCCAATTGTGGAGTGATAGAAAATTCTTTTTTGTTAATCGACTTTAACTGATATTATGATTTTCAAACTTTACCAATAACTCCTGGAATATTCCATAGTATACACATATAAAGAATCCTGGAACCATCCTTTCTCAAGCTGTGTGTTTATATACAGGTATAAGTGCATGAGGATATATGTGCGTATATTACCGGGTATCTTAGCAAATTATATCTTTAATGTGGATAGGTGCAGACTCCTTCTTTTTACCTTCCACATTGATATAAATAGTATGTCACATTTTGCCACAAATTTACTAAGATGTTTAAGAATCAGTAGTTTTATCTCAGAGAAAAATCAAAGGTATATGTAAATTACTTCTATTAAAATGTGGCTAAGAATAAGCTCTCAAAAAACAATTTTGCTTCCAACAATGTTTATGGTTTTTAACATAATCGTTACTACCAAAATAAAGAGTATATTTTGAAATACCTCTTCCCTTAACTAATGTATATCCTTAGAAATATTTTATTGTTTTTTACCTACCTGATATTTAGGTCTTGGATCACAGTGCTCCAGGAAAAGCTATGTTAAATAAAATGACAAAAATTATCATCTTTGCAGTGAGAAATGAAATTGAGACTTAAGACGAAGGTCATTTTTTTTTTAAACAACTATCCACATACCAGTAATGAATCTGAGGAGGAAGGAGGGAGTCAAATATTAATGTATTATGTAGATTAAGGTCAAATTGCAAGAAAACATAAATTTTTTCCCTATCTTCCTTATCCACTTTTGAACCTCTTGGGAGAGACAGTGAGCCAATATAGGTACGTTAGTTAAACAACAACAAAAAAGTTATGCTTAAACATGGTGGGCTTAGCATCTGAGCATGTGTACAAGTAAATCACTTTAACTGGCAATATGTCCTGTTTATGAATGGATGTGGCACATTTGAGAAGACAAACAATCAGAGGCAGCACTCCCCAAACTCTCCCTTTCTCTCATGTGGTTTAGAACAAACCCAGGAGTCCTCACGTGTACCAAGTACATTATTTAGCAGGTCTACGGATTTGAGCTCAGGAGACATGGTTGTATGTCTGTAAGAAAAGGCCAGGGAAACTGCCTGTACATGCTGCAAGGAGAAAGCCTAAGCCAAAGGCAAAAGATAATACTAAAATTAAACGGGCCACTAATGGGATCTGATGTCAGAGAATATGACTAGGAAGGAGACAACTAAAATCTGATCCCCTAAGTGTCTTACTGTGAGGTATACTAATCATGGAAACTGTAGCAGTCAAGTCTGGAAACAGAGGCTGACGTCTAATGATAAGAGCCCAAATTACGTTCAGTGTGAAACAAGTAGAGGAGGCTAATGCATGTGTAAGCAAGGGGGAGCCAGGATCAGCGCCACAGGATATCTACTTCCTGTGTACTCTCAGAATAATAAGTGGGCCAGAAGATACAAGGAAAGATATAAGTGGACTTTAAAGGGAGATAGAGCAGATTATAGGATTAAAATGATAATATTCATTCAGAAATAAAGTGTATTGCTTTAATTAAGAATGTAGTGATTAATTTTAAGTCTTTTTTTCCTCCACTATCAGTGACAATAAACTCTGGAGGGAAATTAGCTTAATTTTAGATTACTATTAATAAATCATCTCCAGTTATTTATATTTTCTCAGTCTAGTTTAAAGACCTCTTCTCTGGGGCTGGATTTGAACCCACCACCTCCGGTATATGGGGCTGGTGCCCTACTCCTTTGAGCCACAGGCGCCACCCAAAGACCTCTTCTTTATTCTTTAGCAATCCTCATGCTATATAGCATCTGGTTAAACTTTATTCACTTTATATGAACTTCCACACTATTAAAATGGCCATTCAATTTATTTCCCTTCACCCAATCTACACACAAGTATAACAACTTGTAAAATGTTACAGAGGTAGGCTGGATTGTAGAATGACAAACTCTCTCACTCAAAGCAATTATATTGCCAGAAAAAAAGTTCCAAAGAACTTAAAGCAGCTGTTATAAATATGTTTAGAGATGTTTTTAAAGGTTAAAAAATGTAAAAGAAAGCACAATTACAGTGGCTTGATAAACAGGATACTTTAATAAAGAACGTGTTAAAAATGTAAAAAAGAAATTCTAGAGATAAAAGTATAGTAATTAGAGTGTACTAGACATTCTCAACAGGGTGTGAAACGGCAGAAAGCCAGTGATCTCAAGCTCAGATATGTGCAATTCATACAACTAATCAATTTTTCAGAAAGAATAGAGATTAAAATAAATTGAAAAGAATTTGAGGGAAAATGTGTCAGTATCAAGTACCCCAACAAATATGCAATGGAAGGGGAAGAAGGGGAGAGAACAAAGAGAAATGGTAAAAACATTGAATACATAATAGACAAATCATCAAAATGTGATAAAACATTAATTTATTGATGCAAAGCAGTTCAGTGAATATCCGAAAGAATAAACACAAAGATGTTCACAAGATAAAATAAGGAGAATGTGCACAGCTATCAGCTGACTTTTCATCAAAACAGTAATAAATGAAAACAGTGGAAAGACACACAAAATAATTGCAGACTAAAAAAAAAATACGTGTCAGTCAAGAATTCTATATGTAGCAAGACTGGCCTCTCAAAATAAAGCTAAACTAAATACATTGATGGATAACTAAAGATGAGAGAATTTATTACTGGAAAGCAAAGGAGAATTATAAGAATCATGATAAAAGCATTTAGGCTAAAGAATGTGCACCATAAGATTACATGAGTATTCAGGGAGATAAAGTGATGAATATGCTAATTATTCTGTAAAGAAAATGGTTTATATATATGCTTTCTTATTTTTAACTTCTTTAAAATATAAATTAGTATGGAGCAATAATTACTAACATATTATTGGACTCATAGCTAAATAGACATAAAATTTATGAACCTAATGACACAAGGATGAGAGAGGAAAAAGTTGATTGAGATACTTTTATATTTTATTGGAATTAAGTAAGGGCTATGAAGAAATAGTTCATAGTAAATTATGATGCATTTTTTTTTTGAGACAGTCTCACTATATCACCCTCAATAGAGTGCCATGGCGTCACAATTCAACAGCAACCTCAAACTCTTGGTCTTAAACAATTCTCTTGCTTTAGTCTCCCAAGTAGTTGGGACTACAGACACCCACCACAACACCCCACTATTTTTTTGTTATAGTTGTCATTTATTTTTTTAGCAGGCCTGGGTTCGAACCCAGCAGCCCCAGTGTATGTGGCCAGTGCCCTAACCACTAAGCAAGTACACTAAGTATACTACAATGTACTTTTAATCCAAAGAATAATAGTACACACAAGTGTACTATTACACAAATGTACCTGATTACACAATTACACAAATGTAACCTGATCATATGGACTCTCATATAAACCTGAAATAAAGCATAAAAGAAAATAGAAATATAAATAATGAACAAAAAATTCAATGAATTAATGAGGGAGTAGAGTAATACATAGGTAATTGATGCAAAAGAAAAATAAAACAGTAAATAGGATCAGAGGAACAAAGATAGATAGGCAAATAATTACAAATAATAATAAAATTGTGGAAGCAATTCTAAATATGTCAAAAGAACACCTAAAATCCTCACACAGTAGAATTTGTAAGACTTTACAAGAGAAAGAACACCTGACTGTATGCCAACGGTAAGTCATGACATAGATTTAAAGATGTAAAAACATTGAAGGTAAAAACATAGGAAAATATATACCAGTCAGGAGTAACTATAAGAGAATTTGGAATAACTTACATTAATACTTCACAAAATAGGCTTTAACATATAAATAATATTTCCAGTAATAATGACATATTTTATTATAAAAATGGGTACATTCGTCAGAAATATATAACTCTTATAATTCTGTACACAACAAATAAAAGAACTTTATAGAAAGTAAAAGTGACAATTAAAAAAAATCCAATTATTCCACTATAAAGTATGGAGGCATTCATGCCCCATTGTCAGTAAACTGGATGAAATACCTAACTTCAAAAACACCAAAACAATACCAATGACTTGATACTACAAACCAAGTTTCCCAACTGAAATTTGTAAACACTCATGCAGATTCTTCAGATGACACATTACATTCTAAGCAGGAGGAACATCACCAGGAGAGACTATAATATGATGGACCCAAAACAGGTGTCGTTACATTTAAAATACTTAAAATTATTCAAACTATGTTCTCTCAGGACAAAGAATTAGATCCATGATTAGCGATTGGAAATAAATCTGGTGCTCCAAATATTGGAAATTAAACATTTCATGTTTAAATAATATACAAGTGAAAAACAAAAATAAGACATAGAAATAAAAAGTATGTTAAACTGAATAAAAACTGAAATGAAGCCTGTCAAGATTTGGGGGTCACCGTAAAGCAGTGGTTAGAAAGAAATCACTAATTTTAAATGTCTGTATTAGGAAAGAAGTAACCTTTCAAATCAATAACTTAATATTCCACCTTAAGAAATAGACAAGAGCAAATTAAATCAAATCAAGTGGTAGGAAGAAATTAATGAAGATTAAACTGATAACGATGGGCAGTGCCTGTGGCTCAGCAAGTGGGGAGCTGGTCCCATATATCCAGGGTGGCGGGTTCAAATCCAGCCCCAGACAAACTGTAACAAAAAATAGCCAGGTGTTGTGACAGGCGCCTGTAGTCCCAGCTACTCGAGAGGCTGAGGCAAGAGATCACCTAACCCTGAAGCTGGAGGTTGCTGTGAAATGTGATGTCACAGCATTCTACAAAAAAAAAGTAAAGAATCCACAGTTGGTAGTTTAAAATTGTCAACAAATTGACAATTCCTTATTTACAGTAACAAAGAAATTAAGACTGAAAAAGAAGTTTCAAAATAAGAAATTAATGGTAGAGCAACTTTACTTATGTTATAAAAAAAATTGAAAGGATTTCTTGAAGTTTTTGGCCAAAAAGTATAAAGTTACAGAACAATGCAAATTAAAAACCTGACTAAAGAAGAATAGAGAGTAAAAATATAACTACAAAATATACAAATTAAGATTTTTTTGATAAAAGACTAGATCCAGAAGATTTCTACATTGATTTCTATCTACCCCAAACACTAGAAGATGTGACAGCAATCCCACACAAATTCTTTCTGGAAATAAAAGTAGAAACCATATTTTCAAATTCATTCCTTGAGGCCAGTATTATTTGGATACTAAAGCTGAATAAATAAAGCACACAAATTTATTGATCAATATCGTCTAGAAACATGAACACATGTATGCTTGAACAAGTACGAGCAAACCAAATTCAGAAATATATAAAAGATTACAGAGTATAACAAAACAAGATTTATTCCAGGGATATAATTTTGGTTTAACATCTGAAAAACAATTAACATAATGTTCTGTACAAGAATGAAAACCACACAGTCATTACAAAAAATGCAGTAAAAGGAACTGTCAAATCCCACAGACAAACATTCTCAACAGAGACTAGATGTGAACTTTTTTAACCTGATTAAAGAATCTATCGAAGCCCTACTTCACATCAGACTTCATTGTCAGAACTGGAATACTTTTCCTTAGAGACTGGGGAAAAACTAACAATGCGTGCTCTGATGACTTCTTGAGACAGTGCAATAAGAAACAAAATCAAAAGAGAAATTAAGAAAATATTGCTGTCCAGTTTTTAAAGAAAGAGGATAGACTATTTGGTTATCCTTTGGTTATATACAAATGACATGATTGTTATGTAGAATATCTAAAAGAAAACTAAAAAAAAAAAGAAAAATGGGGGCATCTATCCAGAAGGAGAAAAAAACCTTTTTATTATAAAGACACTTGTACTAGGCTGTTTATCACAGTCCAATTTACAATCACTAAAATGTGGAAACAGCCTAAATATCCTTCATTCCAGGAATGGATTGGTAAGCTGTGGTATATGTATACCATGGAATGTTATTAAGCTATCCAAAGAATGGGGCAGCATTTGTACTAACCTGGATGGAGGTGGGACATATTATTCTTAGTGAAGCATCATAGGAATGGAGAAGTATGAATCCTGTGTATTCAACTCTGATATGAGGACAATTAATAACACGGTGGGGCATGGGGGAAGGCAAGACCAGACAAAGAAGGAGGGGGGGGGTGCGGGCAAGGAAAAAATTGAATATTCTTTCTTGCAAAACATGGCCCACCACCTGAAAGAGTTGGTAGTCAGGTGGTACAAGGTCTGGTAAATATGATGGATGACAGAATTAACGAGTCCAGCTTTTGCTGTTCGAGCAGTGTTTGGATGACATTTGGTTGAGTGTTACTTTGCAGGAAGATTAGTCTATCCCCATTAACCAATCTTGGCTGCTAATGACAAGCGTCTTCATCACTTCATTCAATTGGTGGCAGGAGACATCCGTTGTAATCAACTGACCAGGTTTCATGAAACTGTAGTGGCTGAAACTCTCACTGGACCACCAAACAGACACCATCAGCTTTCCTTGATGAATATTGGGTTTTTGGACTCTGTTTCACCTGATGCTTTATCCAACTATTGTGCTGAACACTTGTGATTGTCCAAAAGAGTCCACTTTCCATCATGCACAACACGGTGTAGAAATAGGTTGCCTTTATGTTGTGACAGAAAAGAAAGGCAAGGTTAGAAATGATTTCTCTTCTGATGCTCATTTAATTCCTGTAGAACCATCCATTCAGCTTTTTTTGCACTTTGCATTTTGTTTCTAATGGTTCCACATTATTGGAATACTAACGTCAAAGCTTGCTGCCAATTCCCCTGTACACTGAGATGGATTCACTTCCACTCTAGCGTTCAGCTCACTATTATCCACTTTGGTCCCACATCACCCATGGGTCTCATTTTCAAGGTTAAAATAACCAGAACAGAATCTTTCGAACCACCATTGTACTGTGCATTCATTAGCCACATCTTTCCCAAACACTTCTTGATTTTTCAAGTTGTCTGAGCTACATTAGTTCCACAGTGGACCTGACATTCAGAAACAAGGCAATTTTTGACTTGTCCATGATTTCACAAAAATTACTGTAAAAAAAGAAAAAACTTGAAAGACAATCATAAGCTAAAAGATGTATTTGGAGGAAAGAGGTTGTATCTCCATAATGAAAATAAATCAAGAAGTGTCCAAGCAAAATGCCAGAGATATTAATGGCCACGCTTAGTACTTAAAAAATCAGACATTTCAGACTTGGTAAACTGTGCGAAGTGAGAAGGATTAAAACTTATGCAGCTAGAAATGCTTTCCTTTAATTAGGGAAAATTGTCATTTACAGGGATAACGAGCATACTTTGCCCCAAGGAAAAAAAATATTTGTACCTAAAAACCCTAAGATACATAGAGCTAATTTTTGATCTTCAAATAAAAGAAAAATTTAAGAAACATGCTAACAAAAGAAAAAAAACACCTCTGGACTTGTGCTTCTATACTGCACTATTCAATGCATAAAGGTACACACAGAGCTACAACTATTAAAAGAATTCATTAGCTATGAAAAATATAATTTATTTTTGCTCAAGGAAAAAAACAATGCAAAGAAATTCTAAAGCTATGGAACTAAGTACACGTGTCATTCTTAACAGAATGAAAAGGGGTAGACAAGTTAAGATTAATAAAAGAACTCAGGAGTCCATAATGTGATTAAATATATGGTGGTGATAACTATCATCTTTATCTAGTTATAGTCCTATTAGTGTATTAGATTTATATTTTGAAAGCAGAAGTAAATATAGGCAGAATGATATAAAATAATATAAACCAAATTTACAAATGAGAAAAATAGTAGGAAAAATTTATTATATAGCATAGTGGATCACCTCCCGATATTGAACAACTCCTTTAGCTGATCTTATTTTCATCCACCAGCCATCCATCATATGTTCATATCAGTCCAGTAGGCCTACTTCCTTATGTTGACCACCTCTGTACATTGGCCTGTTTATTATAGTCCTTGGGTGGTCAGTTTACAAAGGTATTACAAAGGTATTTCTAATTATGCAATTTTGTTTAAATTTGAAATATATAATTTAAAATTATTTAAAAAGCAAACATTTTTCATATAGTATTATGAAAAATGAAACAGATTTGTCATTTTTTCAGCCTTAATTTATTTTGTTGGTAGTTGAATTCTACTCCTTTGATCACTATCAAATATTAGTATCATTTGGGAAATCTAATGACCTAGTCATCATTTTATTTTTATATTTAAGTACTATTTATTTATCTATTTTATTTTTGGAGACAGATTCTCACTTTGTCACGCTTGGTAGAGTGCTATGATGTCATATCTCACAGTAATCTCAAACTCTTGGGCTCAAGTGATACCTTTGCCTCAGACTCCTAGTAGCTGGGACTACAGGTGCCCACCTTGACTCCCAGCTCATGTTTTAAAACATAAGTTTAGGGTGGTGCCTGTGGCTCAAAGGAGTAGGGTGCCAGCACCATATGCTGGAGATGGTGGGTTCAAACCCAGCCCCGGCCAAAAACGGCAAAAATAAATAAATAATAATAAAAACTAAGTTTAGCATTACGACTTCTACCTTTCATACCTGCAAAATTTTATCGAAAAGGATGAAATCTTGCTTTTGTTTACTCTAACAATTATGCTAGAATATATTTTAGGATAGCCACATTTCATAGTGGAATTTTTCAAAATATTGATATTGGGAGAAAAAAAGATAAGCTAGTTATAGTCTTTTTCTCTGTATCCTGGTGTAGGAATTATTGATAAAAGTTAAGCACTCTATTCAAAAGCTGTAAATTTATGCCTTGATTGAGGTCTGCTGATAGGTAAATTATTTTTCTCTATTTAAAATACTAGTGCTACTCATATAAGATTTTAAATTTTATTATAAGATACTTTTTCTACTCAAGTTGTGTTCATGATCTAGACCTCAGAGGACATATCTCTGTAGGCATGTTGTTACTATTTACTGTGTTTATCACAACGAGAGCTTTTATATAATATATATTACATATCACATAGAATTATATATGTGAAATATAATAGCGGTAACAAATTTCTGGTGTTTTGCCAACATGTAAAATAAAAATAAAATAGCTATCTCTTCTCTAACACAGGGCAGTATACAGAACAAGGAAATCACAAAGACAAAGACTGAAAGATTTCCTACTTGAGCCTTTGAGAACATTTGAATGATCCATATTTTTCTCATCTCTCAGTAAATTTTCTTTCTCATCCTTCCTTGATATGCCATTTCCTTCTTTAATGCCACTACTTCTGATTTTTAGCCTGTCCTACCTTAGTCTCCGTTTCTTCTCTCTTTTCTCCTTTTAAGCCCCTTGTAGCAGTGTTTTATCAGTCTACTGTAGACACCTCTATGTCTCTTAAGTACCAATCTCCTGCAGAAATCTCCTTCCTGGCACTTGAATATCATAGATAAGCCTTTCTTGGATGTTGAAGAGGCATCATGAACTGAACTTAAAAGTACTTCTTTCCAAGCATTTCCTAACTCGGCAAATGGCACCACCATTTTTCAAGCTGTTGGAATTTTAAAACTAAGGTTTATTTCTGTCTCTTTTTCTCATATCTCAGAATAACCTATTAACAAATTCCCTTCGACT
The DNA here is from genome assembly GCA_963575145.1 of Galago senegalensis. NCBI lineage: Eukaryota > Metazoa > Chordata > Mammalia > Primates > Galagidae > Galago > Galago senegalensis. The sequence continues at coordinate 17,207 of CAUYTI010146445.1, read as the reverse complement.
GAATTTCAAAATAAATCTTAAATCCCATCCTTTCTTCTCATGTTATGTACTACTGCCCTATTCTAATCCAGAATCTCTCTCAGGTAGGCGCGAGTGATACCCTTTTTTATGGCTGGTTCATTGCTCTCTGTTTTCACACAGCAATGCCGGTCTAACCAATGCCGGTTAAACCACGTTATTTGCCTCCTCAGAATGGCTTCCCTGGCTTTCCAGCCCACTGGTCATAAAAGCTACAATCTTCTGATTGCCACTGCGCCCTTCAAATTTTATTTTCTTATCTCCTGAACAGTCTTCCACTGGTCCATTCTTCTCCAGACTCATTGGCCATCTAGATGCTCATTACACAGGTAATGTATAAGCCATCATCAGGATCTGCACTTGATTTCCAAACTTCTAGGAAAGGTCATCTCCATGGCACCCCATGGATTCTTTTTCACCATTATCCCATCTTTCTTAAACTTTTATCTTCTCAGAGATGTTTTCCTTTATCACCTCATCTATCAATGCATCTTTTTGCCTACCCTTCAATTGTCTCAGGAATGACACTGAATGTTAATTTTTATCTCCTCAACATTTGCAACATTGATTATCCTGAAAAAAAAAAAAAAGAAGAAGAAGTATGATGGGAGAGAGAACAGAACTAAACTAAATTAAAAGCATTGAATGTATAACATGAGGATATTGGGTTTATATTATCGTATTGAGGGGAAGTAAGCCAGAAAGAGTCAGGGCAGACAAGTTTAGCCATTTCCTGGAATAAATTTATTCTGTTTAAAGTTGCAGTTATTTGACCTCATGCATAGAAGAGAGAGTTGGCAAAAGTCCCTGGCACACACACAATGTCACAAAAGAATAAGTTATATTGATAAAATGTTACTCGATTACATTTTTTGAGAAATAGACCCATAAAATTTATACCATTTCAGCAGCTGATGGTCATATGGAAAAGTAGAATTTATATTTATTGAACATATGAATTACATTTATTTTTCAGTTTTATTTTGTTTTGTTTGTGTTCATAAACTCAGATTTCAGTTTCTAGAAAAAAAAATGAGTAACAAATTAATTCTTGTTTATATTCTATTATACCAGCAGACCCAATTTCCAGAAAACAGGATAATCATATCTTGGATCACAGTCCAAAGCAATTCTTCAAATTAGCAGTTATTAACTTACAGAATGTTTCCATCTATAGTGCAAAATGATGCCAGCTGGTGAGCCTTCAACACAGTTGTGACCCACTTTAACTAAAACTATAATTAGCAAAGCAAGTACATTTTTAAAGAACATTTATATTTAAAGGGAATACAGAGAGTTTTATTTAGAAAGTGTAAGATACAAATGCAACTAAATTATAATCTATCTATATATAATGAAAGGACACACACAAAACATAACAACTGCATTAATGAAATGCACTTGAGTATTATTTTATTTGCATATTGCCTTACAACATTCAATGCCTTCATTTTCTCCTAATTTCTTTCTGCTTTTCATTAGATATTAGAAATTGTTCTCAAATTTTTTAGAAACATCTATAAAGTGTTGCCTTAATTTGATTAAAATTTGGATTATTTCTGAATAAGATTCATTTTACATTTGAAAATCTTGTGATGGGCATTTATTTTTTTCTGTATTTGTTTATACATATTCCAGAATATTACGGAATCAATTCTCTGATACAGGTTACTGATTTTCTGAACTCGTAAAACATATTTAAATTCAAACTATCTTTAAACATGTTTTATTTTACATTAAAATTAAAAAAGGCTTCAATGTCAGACATTGCATGTGCTGAGTATTAAAAAATAAAGCAACAGATTATCAAAATCCATCTTATTTAAAGGATTATTTAATTTTTTTCCCAGAAAGTGAGAAAATGCCTTCTACTTTTAGAACAAATATTCTAACATCTGCTTTCCAGTGTTGTTCATTGATTGCACAAAATTTTCAAAAATATTTCTATAGATTTTTCATAAAAGTAGTGACACTTTTCAGATCTAGCAACTTTTGGAATTGTTTAATTAGTAAGATTGTCCCTAAAATTGCAGAAATATTCTTTAAAACATTTCCTAAAAAAAAAATTCTGATCTATAGAGTGGCCTTTAATTGAGAGAAATAACTTTTCTTGGGAAATAATTTGCTCAGAAAAATCATCTCCAGCTATTTAACTTTCTGTGTGCATGACCTTGAACTTGTTCATTTGTACTCTGTATGATCTGTAAATTTGGCTTGTTCAGAGAATTGAATGAGTTTGTACACTTAAATATATTTTTAAATGGACTATTAAGATCCTAAATGTTACCTAATAGAATGATCATAGCTTTATAAACATAATTTTTAATGTTTTAGGAATTTTATTCAAGTAGGACAGATAGTAAATAAGGACAAACAGAGAATGTATTACTTCCTGAACTTTCTTTTCTCAATGTCTTCGCTAATTTATAGGGTAAATCTAAATTTTATATCTACTCTGCAGAAAAAAAAAAAAAAAAAAAAAAACATTTATCTAGTTTCAGTGACCTGATCTGAAATCCAATTGTCCATAAAAAATACAGTCTCATTTGAACTTTTTGGAAAATCTCATCCTTGTAAGAGCAAAAAAATGAAACCATAGGCTTTAATATATTTTTGAAGGAATTATTAAATTCCACTACTTTCAAATCTTTATTCTCAGATATTACGAAAAATATGACTAAATGAATAAAGTTATCTCTCTTAAAGTCTTTAGAGAGTCATTCCTTTTCTGCCAATTCTCATGATCATTCTAAATCCAAATGAAAAGAAGAAAAAGAAAGAATAATGTAGAGGAAGGTTGACCTCTAAATAGATTAAAAAAACTTTAAAGCAGGCTGAATCATCACATTTAGGAACCCTAAAAGCTTCTTTTATTTAAGCAAGTTCCATAAAGAAATTATATGAAAAACTTCAAGAAAACTGAATTTCAAAATCTTAACACTTAGGGAAGATCCATGTAGACTGAATTCAAACTTTATGTAAGTAGGATAACTATACCAAGGACGAGATCCTCTGTGTTAGTGGAGACTGTAAATATTCTGTCCATGTCATTGTCAGATTATTGACAAAATTCTTCTGGGAAACATACAGTTGACTGAGTTACAACAATGTTAAATACCACCTGTGCCCCTAATTAGAACACTTCAATTTAGTTAATTTAAATATCAAAATTATGCTCATTACTCTTTACCAGGGTGAAGTTAATCACATAATAATGAGTAATATTAAGATGTCAAAACTGTTTAGAATTTCTAAGGTTAATTGCACATAAAAAGGATCAAATACAGTCATCTGGGCCCACTAAAGTACAATTAGGCACAGATTACTCTTCTTCCCAACAATGTATCACCAATTTGAAGCCCAATGCATGGAGCTCTCTAGCCATATAGCATTTTTAATTAGTGCATAAATAAATGACTAATGAAGTCTTCATCAGTCCAAAAGGCAGTGAAGTCAGAGAATCAGCAAGTGGAACAGGTGAAAAATTATGGAATATTTTGATGATAAAATGATTCATATTGTGAAACAAGCAAGTGAATTTTTTACCCTTGTTCATAGATGTTATAATTTGGTATAACAAACCTAATTAAAATACTTGTTCCCTTGATTCAGAATATGTATATATATAAAATGAACATACCTAATTGAATTTCACAATATGAATCATTTTATTCAATTGATTGCCTTGAATCTCTTCCTTCTTATTTATTCTAATAAATTTTTCTCTGGAAATAAAGAATCTCTAGTAGATGACTGACTATTCAAACAGTCATTATAAGGGTCTAAGTATAGACTTTCCTCAAGGATGTACTTAGAGGTAAACAGAAAGAGATAGAGAGTTTATAAAAAATAAAATTGAATAAGGAGAACATAGAGTGTTTTGTAGCAAATATTAGAGCCCAGGATTTTCTTGTAGATAATGACAAGGAATTTTAAAAATTTTAAGCAAAAAATGGATGAGTCAGATTTGCTTATTAGGTTGAATCTTCTCACAGAGTTGTGTCTGCATTTGGAGAGTTAGACTAAATAAATGTACCTGTTGAGAGTCTCACAATATTGCAAATAGGATTATTATAACTGATATCAAAATTAAGAATAGGAATAAAGTAGTGAGAAAAAAATGAAAGTATATGGGTATGTATATATGTTGTTAAATTGTTGCATTAGATTTATCTTATATAAATAACTAATATCTGATTTGAATGAATGAGTAGATCAGAGGATAATTAAAGATGATATCCTACCAATAGTAATACTTACTGCAATGTAATAATACTTTGTATTTACCAAGCATGGTGATGGATATTTTAAAATATTAATTACATCTATTTGCCCCCAGATCCCAAAAGGCATATTTTACTAATAAGGATATAATATCTAACACTCATTGAGAGGTTAACTTTACTCCTGGCACTGTGAAAAACTTTTGTGCACATAGGTTATTTCCATTATTATTAGAAATTTTGAACTTAGTATTTAATTAGTTATGTTCATTTTATATATATATAAAACAAGTAATTAAATTTTGAACTTAGTATTTAATTAGTTATGTTCATTTATATATATATAACAAGTATTTAACGTATATGTATTTATATAAAATGAACATCATATATATATATCTAGGAAACAAAGAAACCTTGTCTAGTCTCAGAGATTACAGTCAAATCTCTGTTGATACAAAGTGCAAGCTGTTAACCAGGATCTTATTTTCTTTTAAAAAGATTATCTCCTCTAGTTAGATAAAGCAAGGGGGGGAGAACAATATAAGAGGAAAAAAAGAAAGATAATTGTGTTAGTTTTCCAGTGTTTCACAGAAAATTAACACAGACTTAGTGGCTTGAAATAATAGGGATATTACCTCTACATTTGTATGGCTTCAAAATTTCAGCATCAAGTTGGGACTTACATGGCCAAAAAATGAAAGGGTCCCTGGTTGGGCTCTTATCTGGAAGATCTGAGGAAGGACCCAACTCTAAGCTTATTCTGTCTGTTGACATACTCAGTTCCATGTAACTACATATCCTAGGTCCTTCTTAAATTGCTGGCTTTCAGCTAGGAGTTCTTCTCTGATTTTAGAGGCTGCTTGAATTCCTTTCCTTGGGTCTTTTATTATTCAAAGCCAGCTGTGTATGCCAAGTATTTATCATGTAACAGATTTCTTTGGCTCTTCTGCTGCTGCCTTTCCTGTCTTCCCTCTGCCACCAGCCAGAGAAGTCTTTGCTATTATGTGTTTATGCTGCTAGACCAGGCCAATGCACACACTCTGTATGTTAAGGTAAATTGACTTTGGATCTTAATTACATCTGCAAAATCACAGCAGTACCTAAGTTAATGCTTAACGGAATTACCAGAGGGTGGAAATCTTAGATGGTGGAAACTATTTTTAGAATATGCTAAGCAGAGGAAGATAAAATTCACACAAACATATACTCACATATACACATGCACCTGCATATATATCCCCCACAAAGTTAGGGTTTGTCAGCTATTGGGCAGTCGTATAAACTATTGAAATAAAGACTCTGTAGTGGATGGTTGACTATTCAGATGGTCATAAGAGAGACAGGCCCATTCTGACCTCACAAAACTAACTGCATGTTTGGGCAATGGAGTTAGGAGAGGAAACAAAAGAGAATCCAAATAAAAATGGATAAGCAAGAGGTGGACGTTTATTGCCTCTCTGGAAGTTAAGGCAAAGAATATTTTTGAAATGTTACATTTTTCTTGTCAAATTCTAAAAACAGATTAAATGATGTTTCATATGCATAGAGGGGTGGAATATTAAGATGGCAGAAAAAAATATCCATAATATTGAAAAGAAAGGAAAATATTGGTAGAAAAATTTATTAGAGTAAATAAGAGGGAAGAGATTCAAGGCAATAGTTAAAAATTATGGCCTGGTTTAATACCTGTGTTTGAAAAATTTACTTAAGATGTCTGTTCTCATCCATTGGTCTGTATCTCTATTCTTGTGCCAGTGCCATGCTATTTTGTTACTATAGCTTTGTAATATAGCTTGAAGTCTGGTAAATTGATGCCTCCAAATTTGTTCTTTTTGCTTCAGGTTGCTTTGGTTCTTTGAGCTCTTTTCTGGTTCCATACAGAGTATAGAATCATTTTTTCTATGTTGGCAAGAAACGACATTGGTATTTTAATAAGGCTTGCATTGAATCTGTGGATCACTTTGGGTGGTACAGACATTTTAACAATGTTGATTCTGCCAATCCATGAGCATGATATGTTTTCCATCTGTTTACACCCTATTTCTTCTTCAGTATATTGTAATTCCCCCTGGTCAGGGACTTTCACCCCTGTAGTTAAATATATTCCTGAGCATTTTATCTTCATTGTTGCTATTGTAAAGGATATAGTCTTTAATTTGGTTCTCAGGCTGACTGTTGGAGGATATGAACATTACTGACTTGGGTACATTGATTGTGTAATCTGAGACTTTACTGAATTTATCAATTCCAAGAGTGTCATGGAAGAATCTTTGGGGTTTTCTAGATATGTAGTATGAAATAATTGTCAGCAATGAGCAATAATTTGGTCTCTTCTTTCCCTATTTGGCTACCCTTGATTTCCTTCTCTTGACTGACTGGTCTGGTTATGACTTCTAGAACTATGTTGAATAGAAGTAGTAATAGTGGGACATGGAGTAATATTCATCCATAAAATAAACAGTTGAACTATTCCCTTTGTAATGACCTGGATGGGACTGGAGAACATTCTTTTAAATGAATAAAAAAAAATGGAACAAAAAAAAATGTGTGCTCACTATTATAGTGTAAGTAAGTCAAACAGTTGGGAGGGGGAAGGAGGAGATGGGTATATACACACTAGTAGATACAATGCACACTGTCTGGATGATGGGCACACTTATAACTTTGACTCAACTGGTTCAAAAGCAATTTACATAATCAAAACTTTTGTACTCCCATAATATTCTTAAATTTTAGTAAATGAAATCTAAAGAGCTTTCTGTCTCTGAGTCTCTGTGTCACTGTATCTATTTGCAAATATCTGTGTATCTGTCTATCTATCCATTCATCAAGATCTAAAAATAAAAACAAGTTCACTCAGTGCATTAAAGTTTTGAGAAAAAAAAATATAATGAATAGGATTTAGCTTGTGGGGAAAGAAGAAATTGTACCTTCCAACAAATAGAAAAATAAAAGTTTTTGAAATTTTTAAAGCCCAAGCTCAGAAGTAATATTTTCTTCTTTTCTTTTTCTTTCTTTTATTTTTCTTTTTTCGACAGTGACACAATCATAGCTCACTGTATCCTCAGATTTCCTAGGTCAAGAGATCCTCCTGCCTCAATCTCCTGATAAGCTAGCAATACAAGTGTATACCATCACATTTGGCTGATATTATTTGTTAAGTTTCTGTATAAATATGGTCTTGCTGTGTTGCCCAGTCTGGTCTTGATCTTCTCTCAAGGGTTAATCCCATCTCAGTCTCCTAAAGTGCTGGGATTAGAGAATTTTTACCACTACACCTAGCTGGATTTTTCAACTTTTACATGTACTTTTGTGTCAGTAAAGTTGTTTGCAATTTCATCATGAGTACACTTATATAATCACTCCATAATCAATGTATAGAATTGTCTGATCACCACAAATAACCTCCTTCCCATCCTGTTCCAAAACACTGGCAACCACTCATCTGTTATTCTTCTTTATAATTTTGTCATTTTGAGGATGTTATAAAAATGTAAATATATAGTATGTAAAATTTTAACATCAACTGTTTTCACTCAGCTTTACTCTACATATTTCTATATTTGGGAATACATTTCAGTAATTATGATTTTGTATTTGTCATGAGATGAAGTGATGTTAAAACAGCAGTCTTCTTAGAGTCACCTAATGGCTTGTATTATTTTTTACTTACATTAGCGTCTCTCCATTCCCTTCTATATTAAGAAGTGTTAGCTGTAAACATGAATACAGTAAAGTTGGTTGAATGTTAACTAATCACCGCATACTAGAATGTCTTAAGGTAAATGTTCAAAGGTTACATTTGTCCAAACATGATGGAGGGGTTGACTCTTAGATAAACATGATTCAAGGGAATTTCTTCCTTTTATTTTAATAGATTTAATGAGTATGAGCAATATTTTTGTTACATGAATGAATGGTATACTGATGAAGTCAGTGGGTTTAGTATACTTGTCACCTGAGTAGTATACATTGAATCTGGTGGGTAGATTCAATGGCCTCCAATCTGGTGGATAGATTTTATGGCTTCCAATTCCACCTAAGTTTCTGTGAAAGACATAATTTCATTCTTCTTTTATGGCTGAGTAGTATTTCATGGTGCGTGTGTATGTGTGTATAGAGATATGTATACACACACGTATATATAACATTTCCTTTATCCTCTTATCAGTTCATAGACACTTAGGTGGATTGCAAATCTCTGCCATTGTAAAATAGGTGCACTAAACATAGGAGTGGGTGTGTCTACAACGACTTCTGTTTGAAGAAGGCAGAGAGCAGACACCCAGTAATGAGATTGCTGGATAGAAGGATGGTATATGGCGATGATAGCTTCTCTCCTGTACTATAGCAAATGAGCATGCCTTACATCTGGAATATTAGAAATATTATGTTTCAACTGAATTTTATATGCTTGCTAGGATGGATGGTCTCTGATCTTTCTTTTGAATAACTTTTCCCACTACTATATCATGCTTCTCTAACAACACTGAAAATGAGTTATATAAAAATGATGGAGAATGTCACCTTACTTCCCTCCAAAGTGTATCAGCAGTTCACACCCCCTTCCATATATACTCATCCACCAATGACAAACTGGTTGGACAAGGAAATAAATGTTCCTGATGGCTGTGCCCTACAGAAAATAGGGAGATTGTGAAGAGTCTAAAACATTTCTATAACAGGAGCAAGTTAAAGACCTGCTAAAACCGTGGCAACAGCAATAGCCAACTCATTTTTACCTGGGGCTATAAAGAAACAACTCACTTTTTAAAGAAAAATATAAAATTTGTCTGTAACTTGTATGTTGGGTCATTGTAAAATAAGAACAGCCAACCTATCAGGTGATGGAAAATTTTTCCAGGAAAGCACTGAGTTATGAATTTGGTCTATTTTCTGTTCCTATTTAACTAATTTTCACATACAATTGAGGAGTTTATGTCACTTACCCAAACCTTGGGAACCAGGCTCTCAAATTTCTAAATGCTGCTGCCACCAGATTGGTACCGAAGAACTGTTTTGCCCCAGGTCCCGTCATCCTGTCCTCATTTCCCCACTGCAGGCTCTGACCATCTGGCAGGCTACTCCTAACTGGCGTGTCTGCTTTCACATCCCACATCCCTGGGGGTAATCTTGAATAATTGCCCATCCTAAGTAATAATAATACCTCTTGAGGCCATGAGCAAGTTGTTTATATATCTGCACTGCCCCCAGCATTTTCTAGGCATTTAAATTGAAAAATTAAATAAGCTTTCTACAGCTAGCTATTAACTACTGCTTAATATACCAGTTATCTCTACGCATGTTGGCCAGAGACTATTCATGTAAACTGCAAGGGACTATGTCAGGTTATTTTGTTATAGTAGACACTGTCCAGGAAAAGAGATCTGTCCCTTCTGGTGCAGAAATGAATGATGTAGAAATGCTAAATCATCTTTGCATAGCAGGTTTCCCCTTCAAATGCAAAGTCTTTTTTAAAACAATAATATTGTTCATTAAGGAACAAAGATTTCATGGAATATTAAGAGCAAAAATTAGACCGCAAATAAGAAGCCAGCATGCCTGAATTTTCTCACCCAGTTCTGTTCTTTGTAATAAACCAAGCCATTAAATTTTATCTTATCTGACCTTCTAAAAGTTCTATAAATTCAATATTAATATTTTATAGAGAATGTAAAGTATTCTTTTAAAACTATGACTTGAGAGGGTTTGTAGTTTAAAGAGGTTTCTTTAAAAATACTTTTGGAAAATGAATACTCATTTCCATTTTTCATAGCTTAAACACGTGAGCAGATGTGCCATTTGAGAAAGCCTTGGTTATAGCAGAGTCTCAGTTTATCTTGTGCTGTTATTACAGAGTACCTGAACAGGCTAATTTACAACTGATACAAATTTGCTTTCTCACACTTCTGAAGGTTGGGAAGTCCAAGATCAAAGTCCTGGCACCTAGTGAGGGTCTTCTGGCCAGACCATCACACAGCAAAGGTGAGGAGCAGAGAGAGAACCCTCTCCAGCGAGCCATGTTTATAATGGCATGGCATTTACCCATTCATGAGAGTGCAGTCTTCATGAGCTGAATACTTTCCATTAGCCCCCACCTCCCAATAGTGTAAAATTGGGGATTAAACTTCAGCTTAGGTTTTTGAGGGAGAAACATTAAAACTATAGGAAGCATTATATTTCCTTTCCCCAAAGCTGTGAAGCCCTAGGTGGAAATAAAACCATGCTACAACAAGAAGAGGGATGTGTGTGTACATAGGTATGAGTATTTCTTAATACACTCACGCTCATATACACAGGAACATATATACTGAATAAAATACAGAAAGGGCCAAAAATGCATACACAGGCTAAGAATGGTAAAACTATATTAAATCTGTAACACTCAAGTCACATTTGAGTTTTCAAATACAAGAGGTGCTCAACATGACTTGCATTCACCTTTTGTTACTGGTATATATTGAATATTACAATTTTAATACAGTTTTTTCCTTTCTTAAAATATGTACACCTTTTTAGTATACCTCCATATATGTGGTGTATGTGTGGTGTGCTTTTAAAAAACTACACTTTTATACAATTGAAGAATGAATTCTTATTTCAAACTATGTTATTTGTTTTTAAACTCGATAGGGTTCAGTATATACGACCTCCAAATATGGCACATTGGTAAATGGGAAAACAGAAGATTCAAGAAGATTGCTCTCACCCTGTTCCCCTTTTGCCCTGAACCAAGTCATAAAACCCAGAAACAAATTTCTGACCTTTCTTCAAAGTGTAGGGTGGGTACTCTCACATGAGAGTCCTATAATGTGCTTTGGAGAAAGGAGTGTTCTTATTTCTGAAAATATTAAGACATAGAAAAGAACCCGAACACACAGATCTTGTGAAGTTTCTCCTACTATTAGATCATATTCCCTTTTGTCTAGTTATATGTGTACAGAATTGTTTATTATTTAATAATTATTTATTTCTTCATAAAACTTAGCATAGGGTTTCATGTTTCTTTATTTCTGAAGCTTCCCATGTCATGTAAACTTACTTTAATAAATCTATATACTCGTCTCTTGTTTATCCATCTTTTTAAATTTTTGATAGGGGCTTGAGCTGTAAACCCAGAAATGAATAAGAAAACCAGTCTTTCCCCAAATCTATGCTTAAAATTAAACCTACAAACACAAATGTCAATAGTTTTTTACTTGCATTTCATATAGTTTTAAAATTCATTACCTGTAAAATAAGCATTAGGCCAAAAAAAAGGGGCTTTCTCTCTCTAACCCTACCACATATACATGTACACACACACACACACACCCCTCCCGCAATGTGTTCTTCACCTGCAGAGCTGAGAAAAACTTCTTTGGAATAAAATCTCTAATTGCTGAATTTGGGTTAAGTACAAGTAACGATGACCATACGGTTAATGTAAAAGTATCTTCCTAATCAGTAAGAGAAGTGAAAAATTTTACTGTATATAAAACTATATTTTTAACACAAGGAAGAATATCTGTTAAAGGTATTCATTTAGTTTTCAAAAGATTTTAAATTAGGAATTGAGCAATGAAATATTTTTAAAACTTTTGCCAAATATTAATAATTTATATTCCACTTATTGAATTATGGAGCAGCCAGAATAATTTGTTGAACTATTAAACTCTTTCATTTGAAGGTCAATTCTTACTCCTGCTAATATTATACTTGAGTTTATAAATCTTCATCAGCAATATGACTAGAAGTTTTGACGATGGCATTAAGCAATAAGGTTTTCTGAGAAACCATAGTATCATTATTATGTGGCAACTACATTGTCTAATATGCCAATTCTTTCACAAATTCACCCTGAGTTACCTTTGTGTATTTAAATATAGAGACTTCTATTCACAAAATAGTCTAAAATAATAATAGATTTACTTACCCACTTGACTTATTATTCATAATATTGTTCAGACTTGATAACATAAAACACAATAAATAGAATTTGATTTTTTTTTGTTTCAGTTTAACATGAGGGAACAAACAGATCACAATATTTGAATTTGTTAGGTAGAAAACCTCTTGTAGTTTTGCCCTGCACACAATGGTGTTCGACACACCCCTACATTGTGCCCATTAAATGGGAGCCCACCAACCCCACCGCCTTCTCTCCCTTCTGTATTCCCCTCCCCCCCATTTGAGGTGAATTAAGTTTTTCTCTTTTGTGGGTGTGAATTAGATCATCTACCAGCTTCATAACAAAATGGAGTACATTGGATATTTGTTTTTCTAATCTTGTGATACTTTACTAAGAATGTGTTTTAGCTCCATCCAGGTTAATACAAAAGGTGTAAAGTCTTCATCTTTTCTTATGGCTGAATAGTACTCCACACTATATATGTACCACAGTTTGTTAATCCATACCTGAGGTGATGGGCATTTAGGTTGTTTCCACATCTTGGCAATTGTAAATTGAGCTGCAATAAACAATCTAGTGCAAAGGTCTTAATGATAAAAGGAAATTTTTTTCCTTCTGAGTAGATGCCTAGTAGTGGGATTGCTAGGTCAAATGGGAGCTCTAATTTGAGTTCTTTGAGGACTCTCCATACATCTTTCCAAAAAGGCTCTATTAGTTTGCAGTCCCACCAACAATGTAAAAACGTTCTTTCCCCCCACACACACTAGCCTCTGCCATTCTTGGACTTTGTGATATGGACTGTTCTCACTAGGATTAGGTGATTTCTCAGGGTGGTTTTGATTTGCATTTCTCTGATGATCAGAGATGATGGGCATTTTTTCATATGTTTGTTACCCACCCATCTATCTTTCTCAGAGAAGGTTCTATCCATATCTCTTTCTCAGTCCTGAGATTATTCTTTTTATCTTGATTAATTTGAGTTCTGTATAGATCCTAGTTAACAAGCCTTTGTAGATTCTTAAGATGCAAATAGCTTTTCCTGTTCTGAAGGTTGTCTATTTGCTTTAAGGTTGTCCTTAGCTGTGCAAAAATAAATAGAAGAATATACCATAGTCTTGGCTGGGAAGAATTAACATTGTTAAAATGTTGATACCACCTAATGCAATCTATGGATTCAGTGCAATCCCCATTTAAATATCAACATCATACTTTCAAGAATTGGGGAAAAACTAGTTCTTCATTTCCTATGGAACCAGAAAAATTCCCATATAGCCAAGGTAATTTTTAGTTATAAGAACAAAGCCAGAGGCATCACTCTACCAGACTTTAGGTTATATTACAAGTAGTGATCAAAACAACGTGGTATTGCCACAAAAATAGAGACATATATGTATGGTACCAAATAGAAAGCCAAGAGATGAAACCAGTCTCTTATAGCCATATGATCCGTTATAAACCAAACAAAAGCATACAACAGGCAAAGAATCTCTATTTCAAGCATCCTCAAACTATGGCCTGTGGGTCACACGTAGCCTCCCTAGGACATTTATCCAGCTCACCGGGTGTTTTGCTGCTGCTACCTGTCCTGCTTATCAGCTGACTCGTCCTGGGGCCCACAGTCTGGCCCTTCAAGTGTCTGAAGGACAGTGAACTGGCCCCCTGTTTAAAAAGTCTGAGTACCCCTGCCTTAATACAGCAGCTCTCAACCTGTGGGTCATGACCCCTTTGTAACGATGAAAATACATCATGGCTTTAGGAAGATTGAGAATCACTGATTTATTAAATGGTGGTGGGAGAAATGGATAAACACATATAAGAGATTGAAATTGGACCAGGACCATTCACCAGTTACAAAAAAATGACTCTAGATAGATAGAATATTGAAATCTAAGACAAAAAACAATGGAAATCCTAGAGGAAATAGTGGAAAAAATTTTTGAGAATATCGACCTGGGGAAATATTTTATGAAGAAGACTTCAGTGGCAATTGAAACAAAAATAAACAAATGGGACTTACTAAACAGAATTTTTGAAAAAAAAGTTTCTCAACAACATTTATGCACATATGCCCGCAGAATACATATGTGTGGAAGCAAAGTTCAAAAAAGTAATTTTACCAGAGTGTGGAGTTGGCCTTCATTCACTTGAAATAGTAGTTTGATCCTTGGAATCATTATTTTATATTTTGGATAAAATAGAAATAATAGAGAAATGATGAAATACTGGAAAATAGAAGAATATTCTAGTACAATGAAGAAGATATTAATAAGGAAATGAGGGAAATAGATTTTAATGAAATGGAAGAACAGCCAGTCATAAACTAGGCACGCAGGTATCAAGAAAGAAGGAATGGCTCACGGAGTGGGATGACTGACCTTGGAGAGGTACAGTTGGAATAAAAGTCATCATTGTGGTATCTAAGTTTTTCACTACTGTGATTTTATGGAACAATGAAAATCCATTCACCACTGTATGCTAATAATATCTTACCAACTCCCATCTGGTTAGGCCAAACACAATCCAGATAATCACATTTCTTTGCTGGGGCTCTTTGTGAATTTGAAGCTATAAATGTTTTGTGGCATTGCTGATCATCCTACACTATTGTTAGTTATCATGAGAATATATTGGTAGAGTAATCATAATATGCATACAAACTTTTCTACAGTGCTTACTATGTTCATGTATGAATCATGCCTTCTTCATCAAAATTCTACAAAGTACATACATTTTCCGATTTTACTGATAAGAAAATGAATGCCAAGTACCTCAGACCACCTGTGTGCTTCAGAAATTCACCTTCTTGATGTGCTACGATTTGCTGATGAATAGTCTTCTCAGGCATTTGAAACAAATGTATTTCATAAGTGAACAGAAATGTAGCCTGGCATCAAAATAATGTTTTGCTGATCATGCAGCATTGAAAAAAGAATTGCAGGAGAATAAATCTGTAGACTTAGAGATATATTGTTATCACATACAGAGCCTCACTCTGAAATTGGAAATTATGGGACAAGTAAGAAGTATTTACTGCTTAAGTAATTAAAAAATATTTTACATACACATGTATGGATAAACACACACACGTATACATTGATAAGCAATTTCTTAAATAAATTAATTTTCATAAATATAAGCATGAAGGAATTTTAAAGACAAACTAACAAAAAGAAATATTCATTATTTCATACTTAAATTAAATTTAAATATTATAGCATTGTGAAATCTAAACTCCGTATTTCCTCAACGTGGAGTAATATCTCCATATTATATGATGCACATCCTCACATATATTTGTCTATAAATAGAATACTTTTTACATTTAATAGTATTTTATAATTTCCATTGGTCAGGGGTAGTCATGATGAAACTAGCTGACACCATACATGTGGGCAAACCATGTTATCATTTTTGTAGTGCAACTAGAAACATTGATGCATTTGAAGTTTCACTCAATAGTAATTTAAGGATTATTTGCTTAATATAATGAGTTTTCCTTGCTTTAAAAATTCATTTTTTTATTTCAGAGTATTACAGGAGTACACATATTTTGTTTGCATAGTTTGAATTTGTGCATTCTACATCCATGTAGTGTGCCTTCACTCAGAACATGTGGATTGCACCTGTTAGGTGTGAGTTTACCCTACTCCTTTTGACAGTTTTGTAAAACTGTTCATTGTCATCCAGGATAAGATAAAAAAATCAGGACCCTCAAAACTTGGGGAAAAGGTCTACATGGGTTGGGAAAAAAATCTCAAAGACATCAGCGAGTAAGTTTTGTACAGAAATGCTATACTACTACCACTAATGATGGCACAAAGGAGAGGCCTACAGAGAAAACACGGGCTTCAGTATCCTTAAGATGAAAGTTATTTCAAAGTGTTGAATTCTGTAGGTGAAAATATTTTCAGAATACCTTTGCCCTTTCTCTTCATTAATTTTCTGTTTCCATTTATACAGCAGTAAACCACGTAGTAGAAATCTATGTCTGAAACTAAATGAAACTTTTGGTAAATAAAATATTTTAAGAAGTTTTATTGATAAGTAAGCACCAAGTTGCAATTAATTGGCAATTTTAATTTCACTATCTTTTAACTTTCTTAGTTCTAAACAATGTATCTAAAGATGTGTCTGAACAATGATCATGTCTGTGCCTGGATGTGAAGTATAATTTTCTAATTGCCTCACTTTTGGTCTCAGAGAATAAAAGGTAAAGGTATTTTTAAATTGAGATTGTAAGCACAGCGAAGTAGTGAAAAAGTGGGAAGAAAAGAAGTTCAGAAATGATTATCCTTCACCACCGTGTGCTTCCAATTATTACTTAAAAGCTGTAAAGTTTAAAAGGAGCATCATTTTATTATGTAGTTTAAACACTCAGCTATATTTTAGGCTAAGTATGAAATACGATTTCACTAATAATATTGTTCTATTTACATTCGCCAATTATCAATTCTTCAGGGACATTAGGAAACTGCATGTTAAAAATTGTAATTTTAGTTATTCCACCAGAAGTTTAATTACTGCTTGGCCACTCAATAACATGGAATTTCATTACAACACTTGCAAAGATTGTTTCAAATTATTAATATGCCTGAATCTCAGGGTCACAGCAAATACATGATTATTATTAAAACATAATTTGCATCTTAATGTAATATTAATATAAAAATGAAATAGATTTAACATAATTTATAGACATAATTCCAAGAATATTGTGATATTTGAATTATACGAAGTAGCTATCATTTATGTGTATGCATGCATGTGTCTCCAGATGCATCTTTTTTTATTCAAATTTGTCATTTTCAGCTCGGCGCCTATAGCTCAACCAGCTAAGGCGCCAGCCACGTACACCTAAGGTGGCGGGTTCGAATCCCCAGCCCAGGCCCCCCAAACAACAATGACGGCTGCAACCAAAAAAATAGCCAGGTGTTGTGGCGGGTGCCTGTGGTCCCAGCTACTTGGGAGGCAGAGGCAGGAGACTCGCTTGAGCCCAGGAGTTGGAGGTTGCTGTGAGCTGTAATGCCACGGCACTCTACCCAGGGGGACAGCTTGAGGCTCTGTCTCAAAAA